>CABHPP010001163.1:0-10125 GCA_902168425.1 Peromyscus attwateri | reverse complement strand
TCTCTCTCTCTCTCTCTCTCTCTCTCTCTCTCTCTCTCTCTCTCTCTCTCTCTGTATGTGTGTTGGGTGCCCTTGCCTGTTCATGTGGCCAGAGGTTGACTTCAGAGTATCTTTCTTCATTGATTTCTGTCTTGGTCACTGTTCCATTGCTGTGAAGAGACACCATGACCAAGACAACTCTTATAAAAAGGAAGCATTTAATTGGGGGCGGGTTTACAGTTTCAGAGGTTTAGTCTAGTATCATCATGGTGGGGAGCACTGGAGCATGCAGGCAGGTGCTGGAGCAGTAGCTGAGAGTTACATCCTGATCTGTAGGCAGGGAAGGAGAGAGAGAGAGAGACAGAGAGAGAGAGAGAGAGAGAGAGAGAGAGAGAGAGAAACCTCAAAGCCCAGCCCACATACTCCTTCAAACAAGGCCACACCACCTAATCCTTCTAATCCTTTCAAAGAGTTCCACTCCCTGGTGACCAAGCATTCATATACATGAGCCTATGGGGGACCATTCTCAATCAAACCACCACAGCCTCCACTCTACTATTTTTATTTGTTTGTTTGTTTGTTTGTTTTGGTTTTTCGAGACAGGATTTCTCTGTGTAGCTTTGCACCTTTCCTGGAACTCACTCTGTAGACCAGGCTGGCCTCGAACTCACAAAGATCTGCCTGCCTCTGCCTCCCGAGTGCTGGGATTAAAGGCGTGCACCACCACCGCCCGGCTGTTTGTTTGTTTTTGAGACCAAGTCTCTCACCGAAACTGGAGCTAGCATTTTGTTGTTGTTGTTTTGTTTTTGCTGTTGTTGTTTGGTGTTTTTGTTTTTGTTTTGCCTAGGCTGGCTGACCAGTGAGTCCCTGGGACGCAGCTATCTCTGCTACACCTGGCTTTTTCAAGTAGGTTCTGGGGAACCAAACTGATGTCCTAATGCTTGCCTTGGGAGCACTTTACCACTGAGCCATCTCCCAGCCTGCGGTTCCAGCTTAGAACCGCACACACTTTCCCTTCTGTATCCGTGGAGGAAAGGGGTGTTGCCTTTACCCAGGACAGTCTCTTTTTCAAAAAGGAAAGTCTTCCTTTTTCCTTTTAGGAAAGTGTCAGCAGATGTGAATCACCACCCGAGGCTAGGTGAATGCACAGCTGTCAGTGTTCCGTCCAGAGATGAGAGGGAATGAACTTTATGAAGGTATCTTGCTTCGGTTGCCTCTACTACCTTGCTGGAGAAACTTGCTAGAATGCAGCACCAGGCCTTATCCTGCCCTTCGGGAATCAGGTAAGATCTCCAGGCAATTCATATGCAGTGGAAGTCTGAAAGGGCTGTCTTAAGAAGGAAGCCCAAATATCCTAAAGGTGCACACCTTTAATCCTAGCACTGGGGAGACAGAGGCAGGGGATCGCAGTGTGAAAACAGCCTGGTCTACACAATGACTTCCAGGTCCAGGTCATCCAGGGCTACACAGTGAGACCACGCAGCGTCTCAAAAGAAAAGGGAGAGGAGCTGGAGCCAGGTTCAGGGACCAGCACTTTCACTGGGACTTAAAACACAGGTTAGGAGGGAGGGGGAAAGAGAGTATGACAGCAGCATGCACAGCTCTGTGGAACGGAGCATCTCTGCAGAGAAGAAACAGGAAAGCGTGGCCTCTCTACTGGCTCTCACCACCATCTCCCACCCATCAAAGACTGAGTCGCCAAAGTCAACCTGCCATACTGTGCCCTGTTTGAAGCCAAATCTTATGTCTTGTGGTAGGATACTTTACCAGTGTCTGAAGGATCAGGGAGCCAGAACCTGTAGACCTGGGCAGCAGTGTGGCAGCATCTGCCAGTGAAGGCAGAAAGGAGGCCCCATGGAGACCAGCTCAGCCAGGGCCAACAGCTGCCGCGTGGGTAGATGGGAGGTTGCATGTGCTACTCCGTAAGTGCTCCAGGTGCAGCCTGGGAAACAGGGGGAGCTGCGTCCAGTGCAGCCCTCATGGCTCCTGTTCCTAGAAAGAGGCTTTATATTTTAATAATCTCCGTAGAGAGCCCAGCATGTAGTAGGCTCTCGATAGTGCTGCTTAAGGAGATGATGCTACAGGTTTGATTTGGTTTTTGTTGTTGGGAATCAAATCCAGGGCCTCACACGTATCATCAGGATCTCTACTGGTGAAATGCATGGTGGGAGTGGGGCTCTGAAGAGGAATTACAGGAGTGTGTTCCCCGACCCCAGGGGTAGAATTCAGTACTACAGGAGCAGGTGATTAGCATTGGTTTTTAGCATTGGTGATTAGATTGGGTTTTGCCTCTTTCACATATACCTGCCTCCCCTCTGCTTTCCATCACGAAGTAGTATGATCCCCTTGCAGAGTCATGCTCATGGGGTTTCCTATCCCGAATCATGAGGGACATTTTACATCCTCCAGCATCCCCCTGCCCCCCATACTGTTTTTGCTTGTTTGGTTGGTTTTTGCTTCTAATGGTCTTGTTGAACTTTTGATTCTCTTCCTTACTCTCCTAAGCACTGGGATCACAGGCCTGACCACCATATCCTGCCTGACCTCTTGCCCATAAGCTGCCAGTCTCAGACACTCTGTCACAGCAACGGAAGACGGCAAAGGTGGTGAGTGTGTCTGAATTCACACATTTGTTCTGGCTTTTTCCCTTACCTTGGGTGCCCATGCGTCCACTCTGCCAGTGCCTCCATTTTAATTACTTGAAATGACTGGGCACCCTTCAGTGATCACACTCAAATGCTGACCTGGTTAAGTACCTGAGATCAAAGGCTTCTTTTTAGGGCCAGTCATGGTGGCACAAGCCTGTAGATCCCAGTATTTGGGAGGCTGAGACAGGAGGATCTCAAGTTTGAGGTCAGCCTAGGTTACACATTGTCTCAGAACAAAGCAAAACCCCTCTTTTGTCCTTAACAAAGCAACATAATTCCCACCAGAGTTGGAAATCATGAAAGGCTTGAGCCGTCTAGACGTTTACTCACTTTTGAATGGTTCCGCTGTTCGTGTGGCTTTTATGGTAAGCCACCTCAAACACTTTTTTGGAAGTGGGTATGGTATAAATAATAAATAAAAGAGTGAATATCTGGAAGAATGGCTGTTCTTGCTTGGTCTCAGAAGGCTGTGATTACGTCTGTGATAAGCCCCTCTGGCTCCCAATAAACAGGATGGCCTAGGCCCAGTCAAGCTCTAAAGCTGCAGTCCTTGTGAGGGAGAGGGAGGCTCTGGGTAAGTCTGAGACTTAATATTGCTTTTTGCACAGCTTGGGTGCATAGAGTGAATTCTGACGAGGAAAAGGGGCTGAGGTCTCATTATTGCCATCATGGCAACTGCCTGTGTGATGGAAAGATACTTCTGCCTGTGCCCCAGCATCCCCAAGTGTATGGCAAGAGATTTGGGTTCGATGATCCCTAAGAGACCTTCAAATGTGACTGGTGTGTATTTTGGGGTTTGTTTATTTGTTTGCTTTGATTTTTCTGAGACAAGGTTTCTCTGTGTAGCCCTGGCTGTCCTGGAACTCACTCTGTAGACCACGCTGGCCTCAAACTCAGAGATTCGCCTGCCTCTGCCTCCCAAGTGCTGGGATTAAAGGTATGCGCCACCACCGCCCATGTTTTGAGGTTTATAATGTGCTTCCCAAGGGATGTGGAGCCGCCTACTGGGGGTGGGACGCAAGTGAGGGCATCCTGTCCACTTCTGTGGTCAATCGAGTGTGGCTCTTGGCCCTCCTGAAGGAGTGAAGTCCACCTCCGCATGCCTGCTTTGTATTGTCTTCCCAGTATTGGGGGATTGAGCCCAAGGTCTTGGCCATGCTGAGCACCCCAGAGCTGTACCCTCAGCCTGGAGTTCGCACCCCTGGGGTTCCTCTTTTCTTAGCAGATCATTTGGCAACAGGCAATCCCCAACACTTTGGTGTTCAGCTTAGGGTACCATATCCTCCATGTTCCATGTGAATTCAGTGGCCAGGCCCCTATTCTCCTGTCAACCAGAACAGAAAGAGAAAGGGGGGGGGGTAGAAAGGGGTGCCGGCAGTGTGGAAATCTTTCCAGTGCAAGAGGCATCTGAAGGGACCCCTGCCTAAAAGAGCCACGGGGTGTCCTTGGCGTGTTTCTCTGCCTTTGAATTCATCTAGGAGGGTCAGGCTGCTGGGCTGCCAGGATGGGATGTCTAACATACAGGATTTGTCTTCACCCCGAAGCCCCCTTCCCCTCGTCTTGGCAACGGCTGCATGACTTCTCAGAACTGAGAATGAAGGGCTCCTCTGAACCTGTTCGCCTTGCCCACAGTTCTCGAATGTTCCTAGCATCCTGGTGTGTACCAAGCAGTTGGTTGAGTGTTCCCTTCTTTGCCTCACTCTAGGAAGAGAGAGAAGCCTGTTTGGTTAAGGAGTAGAACACTCGGTCAGGAAAACTTCCAGCCTCACACCACAGAGGAGAACACTCTCTGCCTGCCTTTACCTGCTGCTACCAGTCAGCAAGTGGACACTCACTTCCTCCCATTTCACAGATAAGAAAACAGAGGCTCAGGGGATTCAGTTTCCATTGCTGTTGTAACGTGGTGGCACACGCCTCTTACCCCAGCACTTTGGAGGCAGGTAGGAAGATCCCTATGAATTTGAGACTAGCTTGGTCTACATAATGAGTTCCAGACTAGCCAGGGTTACATAGTAAGAAAGAGAAATGTACAAACCTATAAACATAGCATTTAAAAACACACACAAGCAAACCAGGAATAGCGGCCTTTGCCTTTAATCCCAGCACCTGGGAGGCAGAGGCAGGCATCTGTGAGTTCGAGGCCAGCCTGGTCTACAGAGCGAATTCCAGGACAGCCAGGACTATTCCTCCCACCTTCCCCCATCCCAGCCCCCATTCACTCCTCATAGCGGGTAAGGCCTCCCTTGGGTAGTCAACACAGGCTGTTATACCAAGTTGGGGCCGGACTAAGCCCTTACCCTTGCATCAAGGCTGAGTAAGGCATCCCACCATAGGGAACGGGCTCTAAAAGCCAGTTCATGTACCCGGGATAGGTCCTGGTCCCATTGCCAGGGGCTCCACGAACAGATCAAGCCACAGAACTGTCACCCACATTCAGAGGGCCTAATTAGGTCCCATGCAGGCTCCCCAGCTGTCAATCCAGAGTCCATGAGCTCCCACTAGCTCGGGGATCCATTTAATTTCTGTCTCGAGCCTCTAGTACACAAACGTTTAATTCTTCCCGCAAAGAATTTTCTCCTACAAGCCGGTTCTAAGCCAATGTCTTTCACTTGCTCATCATTCATTTGGTAACTGTTGATTACACGTCTACTTTGTGTGGGATCCTGTTCTAAATCCTTGTTATATATCAGAGAACAAACAGCCAGGGGTCCCTGACCTCCTGGGACTGGCACTCTGCTGGAGAGGAGTAGGGTAGTGAACAGCAACGAGTCCAAAGTATACGGCAAGGCGGGCAAGTCATGTGAGGGGCAAAGTGGACCTCGTCAAGAAAGTGATGGGGACTGGAGAGATAGCTCAGTGGTTAGATACTGCTCTTCCAAAGTACCCAAGATCAGTTCCCAACATGTGTGTCCGTCTGCTCACAACTGCCTGTAACTCCAGCTCCAGGAGATCCAACACCTTCTTCTAACCCCTTCGGGCCACACACACACACACACACACACACACACACACACACACACCTAAAAATAATAAAGCTTCAAAACTTTTAAGAAGCCGAACATGGTGGTGTGTGGTGTATGCCGTTTATCCCAGCACCAAGAAGTCAGAGGCAAGTGGATCTCTGTGAGTTCCAGGACAGGCAGAGCTACATAATAGAGAGACCCTGTCTCAAACCAGCAACAAAAATAAAGCCACACACACAAAGCAGAAAGAAGTACACACACACACACACACACACACACACACACACACACATACACACCCCCGCTCTCATTTCGAGGTTTTGATCAATATTACACTTGTACAAAGATCGTGCCTTTCCTGGAATGCTGATGCAGGGCGCAGATGGGAAGCAAATGTTCAAGGGCTGTGGCAAAATGGCCAGAGAGGAGGAGTGTCTTAGGCAATGCAGCCTTGGGCAAACAGAGGCGTGAGGAAGCTGGCCCTGGCCTGCGACCAGCTCTGTAGGATCAGATGGTGGTTGCTGGACTTATAGAGCCTGGACTGGTGGGTCACATGCGCCTGTTTCAGAGGGCACGCCCTGGCAGCCCCAGGACGGGGGCAGAGTTTGACCCTCCCTCCCTAGCATCTCCAAAGCTGAGCAAGCCTCTAACACCCAGCATCCACCTAGCTGCCGCGTTGAAAGAGCTTCCTGAGAGGCAAGCATCAGGACCATCTGGGGTTTAGACTGAGAGCCAGGCACAAGCCAAGCAAAGTGTAACAAATACCAAGTGTCACCGTGAAACCTGGGTTTAGGACAAGAAAATGAAATCATTTTTCTCCCCCACCTGGTAAGACTTTTATGCGAATGTTTTAATCCCTCCCATCTAGTGAGACCTCCCTTTACACAAAGGCCTGCTGCTGTAGTCTGGGAATTTGAAGTGACCCTTTCCTCCTTGGTTCAGTGAGCTCTTTCCCTTCCTCCTTCGTTTCCTGTGCTAATTGAATAAGACTGTTAGACCAGACCTCAGGGGATGGGAAAAGACACGGCCACCACCTGAGTTAGAATGAAAACCAAATTCACTTCCTGTCTCGAGGTGTGGACCCTTATAGTGCACCTTCCGGATCAAAAGTAAAGTTTGCAGGGCTGGAGAGACAGCTCAGACGTTGAGACCAAGAACGAACAACCCTTGCAAGGACCAGAGTTCAGTTCTCAGCACCAGACAGTTCCTCAGTCTCTTCTGGCCTCTACAGACAACTGCACTCATGTGCACATACCCACCCACAGATACATGGGCACACACACAATTAAAAGTGAAAGCAATGGCAGCAGTGGTGCATGCCTTTAATCCTAGCACTCTGGAGGCAGAGGCAGGTGGATCTCTGAGTTCGAGGCCATCCTGGTCTACAGGGTGAGTTCCAGGACAGCCAGGGTTACACAAGAAAAACCCTGTCTCGAAAAACCAAAATAAATAAGTAAACAAGCAAACAAACAAACAAATAGAAATAATGCTGGTGGTGGTGGCACACACATTTAATCCCAGCACTTGGGAGGCAGGGTCAGGTAGATCTCTGTGAGTTCAAGGCCAGCCTGGTCTACAGAGTGAGTTTCAGGACAGCCAGGGCTACCCACAGAGAAACCCTATCTCAAAAACAAACAAAAAAGTAAAGAAAGAAAGAAAGAAAGAAAGAAAGAAAGAAAGAAAGAAAGAAAGAAAGAAAGGGTGAAGTTCGCCTTGTTCAGACACTTCATTTGGAGTGGTGATCTCTTTCTAACATCCTCAACAGTCTTCTCGAGCTTTGGAACTTCAAGTGAGGAAGATCCTGGGAAATTTGCATGGAGGCGGTACAGAGCCGCCTGCCTCCTGTGAAGTATGACGGTGTGGTTGCTGTTACTATGGGATAGGAGGTTGCTTTGGTTACACTAATCAACGTTTTGAACAACAACATGACTCCAGGGGCTTTCCAAAGGAGCCTCCATCCCAGTTCCCCATCTTTCCCTGTTAGTGCCCCTCCCGTGAGCACCTGTGCTCCATACAGGAGGAGCTCATATTCCCCAGGGGGTTCTGGCTCAGGCACAGGGCCAGGAGGTGGGGACCCATGTCTCTGCTGAGTGCTACTCTAATCAGAAGTAAGAAGCTGGGCCCAGGACAAGGGTTGGAGCCTGACTGCAGGGACCCTGGAGCTGGATGGAGAGATCAGGACCCCGAGGGTGGATCAGAACTCCAATCACACTTAGACTTAAGTCACCTGGAGAGGAGAAAGTAGAGCAAGCCAAACTCTGTGTAATTCCTGATACAGACGGAGCTGAGGCAGGAGGGTTGACGTTCAAGGCCTGCCTAGGCTACACACTGGGTCAAGGCTGCCATGGGCAATTTATGAAACCCTGTCTCAAAACAAAATTGTTTTTTTGAGATAGTGTCTCTTTACATAGTCCTGGCTGTCCTGGAACTCCCTCTGTAGACCAGGCTGCCTTGAACTCCCAGAGATCCACCTGTCCATGCCCCCAAGAGCTGCGATTAAAGATGCCTAGCTGCATTTTTCTATCTTTCTAGTGTTCTGTAATGAAAGGAAAACATCAAACTTAGTCTATTTGTAAGTATTACGGCAGGAAGTTTGGCTTGGCATGAGGAAGACCCCACCCTGGGTGGGGAGTGACAAGGGTCCCCAGGGGATAGGTCCTGCCACCCTTCTGCCCTCTATATGGACAGACTTCCCAGGGCCCAGAAGAGTGGACAGTTGCTCAGAAACTGGAGTGGCATGTTGATCTCCGCCCCAGCGTGAGACTCCTAAAACAGACCTCCGCTCCTAAAATCAATCTGTGTTTCTGCGTTAATAATCCTATTATCCCCGAACCTGTTTAGCGTCTCCTGACCCTCAGGGGCTGAAGCTGTGAGGCGCCTGTCTAGAGGAGCTCTCGGCCTCTGTTCTGGTTCCTCTGAGCAGACAGGGCTGCAGCGGGCCCTCCGACTCCTGGAATGGCAACTCCGTCACCATGCTCACCCCTCTTCCTAGGTTGAAGAAGCTTTTCATTGTTTTCACGGCCTCTTGCCAATAAAAGTGCATTGCTGCTGGGCAGTGATGGCTTGGGCCTTTAATCCCAGCACTCGGGAGGCAGAGGCAGATGGATCTCTGTGAGTTCGAGGCCAGCCTGGTCTACAGAATGAGTTCCAGGACAGCCAGAGCTGCACAGAGAAACCCTGTCTTGAAAAACCAAAATACTGCCGGGCGGTGGTGGCGCACGCCTTTAATCCCAGCACTCGGGAGGCAGAGGCAGGCAGATCTCTGTGAGTTCGAGGCCAGCCTGGGCTACCAAGTGAGTTCCAGGAAAGGCGCAAAGCTACACAGAGAAACCCTGTCTCGAAAAACCAAAAGAAAAAATTAAAGGCGTGCGACCAAAATAGTAATAGTAATAAATAATGATAATAATAATAATAATAATAATAATAATAATTGCATTGCCACACCACTTTTCTCCAAGTGTCCCAGGTGACACTTCTGTCTCCTTCTGAACTCAGCCTCTGTGTCCCTGCACTGCGCTGCTATACGGAGATTTCCCACAGCACCACACATTCAGGCAGCTCAGGCAGCAGGAAGTGTGCACTTGGTGCAAAGCCCTGGGAAACACTGAGCTGGACAGGAAAAACTGCCTGTTCCTGAGGAACTTGTGAAAACAAAGACCCAGTGATCAAATATATAAAGCAATGGCAAGACAGTAGGACTGAATGAATGTGAAGAAATGCTTCCAGTGGCGTAGTCCAGCGCGTTCTTGTTGAAAGTGTCTTACATTACACTTCTCTGGTGATGTATCTCTCTCCCTTTGCTTGACAAGTACTGTGTCTTTAAATATTTTCTTTGAGACTTTCATACCTACACACAATGTATTTTGATTGAATTCATCACCTTCCTCCAGATTGCCCCACCCTCAACTTTGTGTTCTCAATCTCTCTCTCTTCCTCTTTCCTTCCTCCTCCCCCTCCTCTCACCCACCAGGTCCGATTTGTGTTGTCCATATACACACGGGGGGTGGGGCCAGCCACCGGAATGGACCTATTAGGGACCACACTCTAAATGAAAACTGATTCTCCCTGCGTGGAAGGCCATCAACTGTCCTTTGCTTTTCAGCGAGGGGTAGGGGTTCGGCTGGTAAGCCTCTCCCCTCTCTCTGTTGGAATGTGGACCGGCTCTGTCTTGTGCAGCAGACACACTTACTGTGAGTTCACAAGTGCACCGCCCACTCGTGTGCAGAGAGCACTATTTCCGTCCGGTTCTCCCTGAAGTCTGACTCTTACAATCTTCCTGCCCTCGCTGCCACGCTGGTCCCAGAGCCTTGGGGAAAGGGGCTGTGGTCCAGATGCACATCTGTGGCTGATCCCTCCGCTGACACTTATTCGCTGCACTCTGACCCAGCTGTGAGTTTCTGGGTTAACTGCCAGAGGCTTTGTGGTGTTATACCTGTCCTCAGCGGCAGCGCAGAATTTGGCCCACGGAGACAGCCCAGCAGGTTTGTACTGCCGAGAAAGAACGGGCTGGGCATGGTGGTACATGCCTGTCATCC
>CABHPP010001162.1:29997-49455 GCA_902168425.1 Peromyscus attwateri | reverse complement strand
GGGACACAATTCCCAGCACACAGCATCGACAGCAATGAGCAGTTTCTCTTCATTATTTCTTTCTACCCTCCTTGTTCGTCCTACATGCACCATGTTCGGACAGGAGAACCGAGGAGAGAGGGCAGACAGCATGGGCACCTAACACCCACTACATACTAAAGGGGGAAGACAGCATTGGCCCAATGCTTCTTTCCTGAGAAAACAGGATCGCGCTTAAGAAAGAAGTGAGAAAGCCAGGTACATGCCTCTAATTTCAGCACTCAGGAGGCAGACAGATCTCTGTGAGTTCACGGCCAGCTGAGTTCTAGGCTACCCAGAGTTACATAGTGAGAATTTTATCTCAAAAAAAAAAAACAACAAAAGTTAATGTGAGATACATGATTTTTTAAAATAATATTCCTAACTTAGAAATAAGGGCAGGTTTCTTGACAGAAGAGGAACCCCCAACTGAAGCCTCTTTTGTTACCATGGATCAAGAGTATTAGGATCACTTACGTCACAGAACCCAGGAGCATCTTCTGCACAGCAGACTGAGGAAGTATATGCTCAAGGTTCATCCTAGTAGAGGGTTAGAAACAGCAGGAAAGAAACTGGGTAGTCACCTGCATGTCTGGACCACAGTCCAGGCTGATGAGAAAACTATAAAGCTGACTCCATCAACTGCTCCATCTAACACAGAAACCCAGAGACTATCTCTCACTCAGATAGACCACCATATCCACTTCTCACCCGTGGCAATCGCTGAATGAGTTCTATGTATCCTTTATTGATAGCTTCAATATGAAGTGCACCCTCACAGTCTCATGCATTGAAGGCAGGTGAGCAGTATTATCAGTTGGTATGACTCCCAGTAAGGTGACTGGATTCTGAGAGTACTTATCAGATCAGTGGACTCGTCCTGTGATGGGCTCATACTATGATGGCATTATTGGGAGATGGCAAGAGGCAGGAGGTGAGGCCTAGTTGGAAGATGAGGCAGCTAGGTGAATCCTTGGGGATAAAATCTTGCCCTGGCCCCTTGCACACATCCCCACCCTGCTCCCTGCCTGCAGTGAGGAAAAGCAAGTAAGCCCCTCTGCCATACGCTTCCACCACATAAGGGTCTGCCCAAGTGCACGGGGAACCATGGAATGAAGCCTCTGTGAGCTAAGTCTATTTCTCTCTTCAAGTTGTTCCTGGCAAGTCCTCTGTCACAGTGACCAAAAAGCTGACTGATAAACTAGCCCTCAAGAGTTTTCTAACAGTTTGCAGAGATAAGCTATCCATACTATTTTTAAGTAAAAACCATTCAGTTATACTCACTGATTAGATAAGAACGGCATGAAGCACACAAAAGTGTGCCAAAGTATGAAAACATTCCTAGCTGAAGAAGATGAACATGTGATTTAGAGGTAAAGGAGCAGCACAGCCAAGAGCTAGTCACCGCAGAGGAGCATACCCTGACAGCATCAACTCTGTATTCCTCGTCCTTCGCAGCCTTGGCTGGCTGGGCACTTGCTTTGTACTCCAGTCTGACCTCAAATTCTCCACAACCCAGCCTCAGCTTCCCGCTGGGGTACCAGATGTGCGCCACCACACAGCCTCAGCTTCCAGCTAGGATACCAGGTGTGCACCACACCTGGCTGCATCTGCAAGTTTTAAAACGCATTTGAAAAGAACTCACAGGTCTGACAAGAAATAAAAAATACAATGATAATAAAATGCTGATGATCAAATTACAAAAATACATTAATACCCTTTCAATAGCGGCTATCCAAAGAGGAGAGGTGATAGCTTATTGTGGTTCTGATTTGCATTTCCCTCAGGATTAGAGATGCCAAGTGGTTCTTCCTAGACTTTGGTCATTTGTACATCTTCAAGGAACAATTTCTATTCAGGCCTTTTGCTCATTTTTTTAAAACATGGGCTGATTTCTTGCTATGGAGATATAGGTGTTCCTGTGAATTTTGGAGAGTAACTTTATCCCAGATACTTGATTGGCAAATATTTATTTACATTTTCAATGTTTAATATCCAACTTGTAGCTGTGTAAATACAAATCAGGGAGGAGGTGCTGGGTCAGCTGGCTGCCAGGTCTACAGGGCACCTAAACAGTGTCCTCACATCTCTCCTTCACTCGGGCCAGGCTCCATAGCCAGAACCTCCTGCCAAGGGAGCTCCCATCCCTCTGCAACTCTGGGCCTTCCCCTTCTTCTCTGTAGCTCTGGGGTCCCAGGCAGAACGGCAGGGCTGGGCCTACCTAGCGGAAGCAACAGTTTCCAGGCCTCTTCCAGAATGCGAGCTGCCCCTCACTCGCTCCCTCTACCCCTCCTTGAATGGGTACCACTTCGGCAGAGAGGGCAAAGGGTGAGTAGGAAACGCTTATGCGTGAGACAACCGCTCTTGTACTTAGCAGTGGCCGCGCTCAGCCTATGTGATGTCTACTTTGTCCTTCTGATGTGGCCACTTTCCCATGGCGGCCACCGTGGAGCCAGCCTGATGGGACAGTGCAGGCCAAGGGGATGGTCAGCACAGATCAAGGACCAGTGTCATGTGCTGGGAGCAGTGACCCTAGTGTCCAATGAGATCGTCTCGACACATCCTTTGCTCTGTGACTGTAGGCACATGTTGACTTTCTCTGAGTCCTGGTACTTTCCTCTGCAAAGGAAAGGAACTGGTAGTTCGTCTTGCAGTTGGTGTTGTGGGCTCTAGCATGGCCTGGAGTCTCTGCCCCATGCCTCTGCTCCTTCTGATTGAGTGGGGCCCATCTTTCCTGTGGAGGAACTGAAGAACTTTCTGTGTGCTTCTGAAACACAGAAACTAGTGTTGGACTGGTTCAATAGCAAAGGGCTGCCTGACTCCAACTAGTCCAGGGATCTGAAAGGACTGTGGACCCCAGGGCACAGACTGCAGAACAAGTTGGTCTACCTCTAATGATGTAGACCGTGATCTCTCCATTTTTCTACATCACTGAGTTTTCAGTCAAGTAGGAAGTGCTGAAACAGCCGTTTCATCACTCACTGGGCACTCAGCAGATTTCAATCTGCAACTGAAGCAATTCAGGTATCAAGGCTCTTTTCTGTGGACGACAGCAACAGTACAGCAACAGTACCCTCGGGGTAATCTCGCTTCTTCTGTCCCTGGTCTTCAAGGACTACTAAACAGATGAAATCATCCCAGGAGGATGGGCCTCTGAGTCTGGGGTGAGGTGTATGTGTGTGTCTGAGGTGGGGTGGGGTACTTCGGGCACTCACGTCCTAGCTGGGTATGCCTATACTTACGCCTCTAGGGGACGGGATTGTGGACCAGTCTGATGCCGTATCTCTCTGCTTGGCACTGAACGCTCAAGTCAACCCTGCTTCCAGATGAGCAGGTTCTTTGTGCCACAGCGGTGAGAAAACAGTAGCCTCTCACCAGCCAACTGAGTTTCCCCAAAGCATCTGCACAAGGAAGCCATATTATAAAAAAAAGGACCTCAATCCTAGTAAACTTGCCTTAATGTAGTCATTGTGGGAATAAAGTGATGCGTGCGTGTGCGTGCGTGCGTGCGTGCGTGCGTGTGTGTGTGTGTGTGTGTGTGTGTAAATGACACAAGAGGGGAAAAGCCATTTACAGAATGGGAAAACTCTTAGCAAATCATACAGGTGGTAAATAGTTAACAGTTAAGGAACTCCAACAACTATAGAGTTAGAAATCTATATAAGGGGCTGGAGAGATGGCTCAGAGGTTAAAAGCACTGACTGCTCTTCCAGAGGTCCTGAGTTCAATTCCCAGCAACCACATGGTGGCTCACAACCATCTGTAATGAGATCTGGTGCCCTCTTCTGGCCTGCAGTCATACATGCTGTATACATAATAAATAAATAAATCTTAAAAAAAAAAAAAAAAAGAGTGCTGGCTCTTCTAGAGGACCTGGTTCAATTCCCAGCACCCACATGTCAGCTCAAAACTATCTGTAACTCCATTCCAGGGGACCTGACACACTCTCACATAGACATACATGTAGGTAAAACATCAATGCACACAAAATTAAAAGGAATAAATCATTTAAAAATCCATATAACTCACCAGAAAAACCATAATTCACTCCATTAAAATGTTGGTGAAAGACTTGAAAAGATTTCTCCAAAGAATAGTGGTATCTGTGGGCTAGCAGAGGGGAAGCATGCAGCCGCAGCGTGGCAGGTCACACAGGGTGAAGGGGCCCTGGAGAGCCGCAGTGCCTTGCCATGCCATGCCCAAGGTTCACCATGCTGCATTGGGTGCTTACACATTTGTCCAAGGAGCAGCCTTTGAGTTAAGTGTTCTTGCTATAACTGAAAACGCTCAGAGGGGAGTCAATAATGAAGAGCAGAAGTTAATAGAAAATCCAGACAATGCAGAGGCCAACAGAGCTTAGAGAATTTCCTCTGAACAAACTCATAAAACAGACCAGTCTTGAAGCATTACTCATGAAAAACAAAGGCACAAACATGTAATATTATAAAAACAGACGGCGACGGTGACAGCATGAACTGTGGGATGTGTGGGGATTAACTGTGTGAAATCACTGTATCTGAAGGTCAGTAAAGGTCAAATGAAGTAGATGAGCAGGAACAGGAGCTCGTAGTCTCTCACAGCCCAGTATTTTAAATTTATTTAATTTTGAGAAAATTTCTTATTGTATCTCAGGAAGTCCTCCAACCTGCTCTGCACCTGAGGAAAGACGCTGAACTTTTGGTCCTCCTGTGTCCAGTCTCCTGTGACGAGAGGTGTAGCCTTCCACATCAGGCTCATGTAGCGCGCGAGAGCCAACCCGGAGCCTCACGCATGCTGGATAAATCTTTACCAACCAAGCTGCATGCCCAGCCCAACAGCTTGAAAAAAAATATTAGCTTTAAAAAATGTTTGTTTGTTTGTGTAAAGACAGGGTCTTTACTATGTAGCCCAGGATTGCCTGGAGCCCCTTTGTAGACTAGGCTAGTCTCAAAGTTGTGGCACTCCATTCGCTTCTGCTTCCTGAATGCTGGGATGACAGGTATGTCTCACCAAGCCTGGTTTATATGGTGCTGGGATTCGAACCCAGGACTTCACAGAGAAAAACCTGTCTGGAAAATGACAAAAAGCCACAACAAGCTTCACACTTAATGGTGTGAACTTTGGAAGCTTTCTCTCTGAGCCTGGGACAGGGACAAGCGCACGCGACATCACCGCTAGCCATTCTTACTGTACAATGAGACGAAACAGACGCTGCCGTGAAAGGCAAAGGGACGAAAAGGGAGAAACAAGTCACTGTCACCACAGGTCGTTCTCTTGCTGGGGTCAAACCGATGAGACCATTAGACCTGAGTTTAACGATGACACTGATAAAAGGAAGTGTCTGCTAAATGTCTGAACGTCAACGGCAGGGCTGGGCTCACAGGTCAGTAGTATCCTGAATTCCATCCTTAGCAACCCCACCTCTACAAAAAAACAAAACAAAACAAAACAAAAAAAACCTGCTGTGTACCTCCTGTTAGCTAACAGAATTCATACATGGAAGGACCCCTGGCACCGGTAATAAAACACAAGGTACCTAAAAAATGATTAACGATGTGAAATGGCCACACTTGCAGGCAGTCCCTCAGAAAGGTGGAATCCATGGAAAAGCACTTTGTTCGTGAAGAGGCCAGTCTGTCCCTGCTACAAATCCACAGTCTCACGATGGCTATTTTCTATCTGTAAATCTACCTGCTGTCATTCCGGTATATCTAAGAGCCGGCAGTAAATGATTAAACATTTATAAACAGCCCAGTACAGATGATTAAAACTTTGGCAAACTAGAATATTGGTGAATGCTTGAATGTAAAGTGAAGAATTCTGCAAAATGAGAATGAAAATTTTCACATTTAAAAACGCACCTTTTAAAAAGTATTGTTATTACTTATTTTCTGTGTGCATGCATAGGTGTGTGCATGTGCCACAGTGAGTGGGCAAGTGGGCAGTGAATACCCTGAGGGAGTCAGTGCTCTCCCTCTACTGTGTGGATGCCAGGGACTGGATGCACAGACTGATGCATAAAGCAAACTTATACTCAGTATACTGTCTCCTTGTTCTTCAGATCAGGACCCCAGATCATAAAATTGTGCTCCCCACGTTAGGGTGGGCCTTCTTCCAGACATGGGAAGAGGCATGTCTCTTCAGTGCTCCTAGAACCTGTCAAGTTGACAAAACAGTGCCAATCATCAGGGCATCCATGAACATTTTTTTTGTGTGAGTGAAACTTTGAAAATACCCTTAAAATGCAGGATTAGGGCAACGGTGAAGCAAAGCATTTTATTGTGCTGAAGTGGTAGGTTCATTTCATATAATCCCAACCTATGCAACCATTCGTAAAATTACTATACAAGTTTTAAAATTTTATTTAAATTTAAAAAACTAGTGTCTTGCTGTGGGATGTCTTTCTATATGCTGTGAATATGTGTAGCTCTCATTGGATAATAAAGCTGCGTTGGCCTATGGAAGGGGAGGTAAGGTTAGGTGGTACATTCAAACTGAAGATGAGATGATAGGTGGAGTTGAGGGAGACACCAGCCCATAGCTGAAGGAGAAATAAGAGGTCAGCAGACCAGTAACGCCAAGGCCACGTGCCAATATATAGATTTATAGAAATGGGTTAATTTAAGATGAAAGAGCTAGCCAGCAAGAAGTTGAAGCCATAGGCCACACACTTTGTAATTAATATAAGCCTCTGAGTAATTATTTTATAAGGTGGGAGAGATCTGTCCTGACCATAGGCCAGGCAGGACCCAGAGAAACTTCCCTCTACATATGGTGCTCACCAATGGGCATTGATCCACATAGACCTAACAAAGCTTAAAGATTCTAAAGGCACAGAAACGGAGCCACACTAGGCTTCCTAGTCTCACAGTCTCATGTCAGCAGCAATGCATAGACTCGTCTCCTGACAGCTGCCTGTGAGGTGGAGCTGGCCGCCAGCCACCATGAGCTAAGCAGCATGGCAGATTCCTGCCACAGTACACAGTGGTGTCTCCAAGCCAGTAGTGTGCTGCCTGGTGGATTCAGCTTTTGCTAGAACAGACAAAACAACAACAACAACAACAACAACAACAAAAAGAGGTTTCTGGGCTACACACTGGTTGATGGAGGCATAGACCCACTGCTTCCCAGAGTTGGTGGTGAACATGGCTCCCAGAGCTGGCGGTAAACGTACTTCCGCCATGTTGGGAAGCAGAGGTGGGTAAGCTGGCAGCCAGGGCTGCTGCTTTGGTCCTAGCCACTCTGCAGTTTAAATCAATGGTCAAAAAATGATTACAGATTCACAATAGGGCAGATTCAGATGGAAAAAACTTCTAAATGGTTTACAGTGTGTGTAAAAATGTACATAGGCTTGGAAGAGAGAGGAAAATGAATTTAGACAGTTATATAAAGAAATAGTTTAAAAAAATATAGTCTTTAAAAAGACAGTAAAAGAAATATAAAAGTTAAGCCATGTAAGGATGGAAATTACACAAAGAATCTAAAGAATGCATATTATTATATTGTTTTTAGAATTTTTAACTGCAGAGACATTCTATTGTAGGGGCTACCAAGTTAAACCAATATGTATATTTTAAAGGTATTTTGACTTCAAAATTTATGTCTAAGGATATGTTGCTTTGGAAAGGAGGTTCTACTTTTATTTCTACAGAAGATGAGAACCTATGGATTGCTTCCAGGCTAATATGGTTTGATCAACCAAGACCCCCTGAAAGGTCTCTGATGACACCATGGCCCAGATGATCCAACATCCAAAACAGCTTCAAAGCAACTAGCTGAGATGATCTAGCCTCACAGACTACTACAGCCAAGATTTAACTATAATTCTTAATTTTCTCAGGATCCCCATAAGATTGCCAGCGCCCCAATCAGCAGGAAGTAGTATGGGAAGCTACGCCCAAATTCCCAAAATATTATTTATGAATGTTTATTTTTACTTAAAGCAGGATGATTATAAATGCAATCTCTTTCTAAAGAAGTAAAGGGGGTATATATGATAGGATGAAAGAGTAGATTATTGAATCTACTTTTAAAGAGCAACAACTTGTTTGAAATATTTTACATTGCTATAGATTTTAGTTTATTGATCCAAATTTAATTTTGTTATACTGTATGTATATTTCTACTCTTGTTTAAGGTATTGTGTTTATGCAATTTATTTAAAATTGTAAAATATAATACAAAATACAGATTAATAGTCATCTATGATAATCAAACTTATAGTTAAGTTTTTTAGGCATACAGAGATATATTTCAATTAGGTGGGTAATCTTTAAACACTTCAAAGACCTACATAATATGGCATTTAAAATGTTTTAAGAACTTAGACCTTTCTGGACATTGAGACATGTCTGCTCCTGGCAGCACCAATCTACTTCAGAAAAGATGATGGGCATCAAAGAAACTCATTATGGAGTTTGCTTTCTTTGTGGCAAAAGTTAGCCACTGGGCAAAAAAAAAAATGCTCTTGCATCGACTGCTTGACAGAATGCTGTATAAACTGGACACGCATGACCCATAGGAAGATGACCTTTGAACTTTGCAAGGTGAGATGGTCCTTCAGGTTCCTGCTTCACAAAATAAACTGCCAGATATTCTATAGGACATGGGGAGAAGCAACTGACAAACTTTGCCAGAATGGGTGGAACAGTCCTTAAAATTTCCTGCTTCACTGAAGGCCATGCCAGAGACTCTAGGCCTGTTGGCTGAAGATAGATGCCCCAACGTTACAGAGGAACTTTGGATGACTGTCCAGGCAGCCAGATGTCTGTCATTTCTAGAATTATGAAAGTTGCTTGCAATGCATTTCCTGTTTACTCTGGTAATATTATAACCTTCTGGGGTCTTTGATGGAGTTGAAGACTAGATAGCTATAATTATAGTTTTCCTTAGTCATGATAAAAGATAAATTAGTTATAAAACTTTAGACTCACAAAAATAGGATAGATGATAGAATTTTTTTTTAAATTTTGCCAAATACAAATAGACTAGATAGCGTAACTGCAATTCTTGCTTGATAACTGTTTTGTTATACTGTTTTACTATGTTAAAGTTAAAACCTTCCCTTTTGATTAGACAGAAAAGGGGAAGTGCTGGGGGATGTCTTTCTGTATGCTGTGAAAATGTGTGGCTCCCACTGGATAATAAATAAAGCGGCATTGGCCTATGGCAGGGCAGGATAAGGTTAGGCGGTACATTCAAACTGAAGACGAGGTAAAGAAGGGTGGAGAGATGTGAGCCCACCACCAGAGGAGCAACGTCTGCAGACCAGTAATGCCATGGCCGTGTGGCAACATATAGATTTATAGAAATGGGTTAATTTAAGATGAAAGAGCTAGCTAGCAAGAAGTTGAAGCCATAGGCCATACAGTTTGTAATTAATATAAGCCTCTGAGTAATTATTTTATAAGCGGCTGTCGGACCGTGGGTTGGAGAGATTTGTCTGGACTACTGGGCAAGGCAGGACTGGAGAAATTTCCATCTACAGTGTCTACATAAGCTTATGTTAAATTAACTTCAAATTTATGATTCAAATTCTGTAAGAATGTATTTACATGTGTCTATTAATGAATAAAATCAAGAGAAAGCGAGAACTATAAAAGACACACTAAAACATCTGCAAGGCTTATTTTAGGGTGGCCAGAGAGTGTTGTAGTACGATTTTTACCGCTATCTTCGAAATTTCCCGTGTTTCAATGCTCCCGCTTTCAATGCATTACTTGTGCAAGAACAATTAGGTAGCTCCCACTGCCTGCGGGATCAAGTCCCAGTCCCCAGACTGGACAACCCTTACTCAGATGCTTTCTCTCTGACCTCGAGCAGGCTTGAGTGTGCCTACACACACAGTCTGCCACTTACTTCCTGTGGCGAAGAGGCGGCCTGTCCTCTCAGCAGGCAGCCTTTGGGAGGGAGCAGGGCCCTCCTGCACTCACAGAAACTCTGTCAGACTCCATGGAAACAACTGGCAATTAGCCAAATATAGCTCATACTGTTTCTACCACTGTTGCCTTCGTCTGTTATTTGAATTTATTTAAACTTGTATGTTATTCTTTCCTCCAGTTATGAAAACCTCCACGGTTTTCATAAAATCCAGGGCAACGGAGTGTTTGTGGTAGACAGAATAATGCCTTCCACCCCCAGGCACCAATGAGTTCCTTCCCTGATTTTTCCTGCACCTGGGAATGTGCTGGGCTACAGGGCAAAGGGGAATTCAAAGTGCAGATGGAGGAGACTGCTGAGCAGCTAGCCCCCAAACAGGGAGGCAGCCTGGCTCTCCAGGTGGGCCTCATGTCATCCTGAGAATCTTAACAAGATGGACAGGACAGGAGACCCTGTGAGAAGGGAAGCAGGGTAAGGAGAACAACTCAATCCCAGAGACAGATTAGAAGGACTCACTGCTCTGGTGGGAGCTCCACCTCAGCCTCCGGCATCCATATACCCAGAGAGTCTGGAATGCTCTGGTGGACGCTCCACCTCAATCCCCCTCCCCCATCCCTCTCTCCCCAAACCCTGCCTCATCTTAGAAAGCCCACCAAACACAGCTCCTCTCCCAGAGATGCTCAAGACCACTCTTGCAGGGTATTTAAACTGCCCCCCCCTCCCAAGAGACACATGGTTTTTCAGTCTCTCTTCTCTGTCTCCTTTGGCGCGGGGGTGGAGGGGTGGGGGTGGGCTGAATATCATCTGGGAACACTTCACCCATTAAACCTGGGCTTTTTCTTAATTCGGTCTGATTTGGATTGCTGCATCAGCATAGAGACTTCATATCGGGGCACAGAAACCTTTCACACACCTCTCCTTGGACCACTGGGGCAGAGGTTAAGCACTGTCAGAGCACAGCTAAATTCTATTCAACCACTGTTCCTGTTGAGAAGTCATTGTAAGCGTCTCATCAGACGTGTTCCGATGAAATGTGTCCGATCTGCTTCCTGACTGCCCGGCCAACCTCATCCTCTGGGTGCCCTGCCTTCCCCGCCATGACGGGCTGTATCACCTCTGGAACTGTACACCAACATGAACCTTGTCTTCCCTAACTTGCTTTACATCGGGGTGTTTTGTCTTAGCCACAGAAAAGTTTAAAGCCATAGTTTAAATGTCTTGTTATATCAGAATGAAAGAAGAGGAATCGAATTAGTTGGAGATGAGTTTGCCTCGTTTGTGATGCTGGGCTGCGGTGGGGGCAGCACACATGTAAGTGAGTGCTGTGTTTTGAGTGTGTCCCCAAGGGTTTGCATGCTGAAAGCTTCATTCTCTGTGAGGCCATGTTGGGAGGTGATGCAACCATTAAGAGGCGGGGCTTAGTGCCTGGTCATCAGGCCATGGAGCGGCAATGCTGCCCCCTTCAGGAACTGATGTCCTTGACTGTAAGTAAAGATGAGGTGGGCCCTCTCCTCCTTCCTCTGGCTCCCAGGGTCACCACCTGGTCACTCCCTCTCACATGCACTCCTTCTAGATGCCACCCACCACAACGTGACACAGCCAATGGAGATCTCACCAGAGCCGAGCAGATGTCAGTGCCAGCTCCAATCTCCAGAACTGTAAGCTGAACGCACTTCTTTACTTACAAATTACTTGGCCGCAGGTATTTTCCTATCGCAATGGAATGCAATGGGGTTATAGAAAAGTAACCCCATAGTGATGTATGTGCAGGAAGGAATTTGGTGAGGCAGCTGGTCCCCCATCAAATGGCCTCACTCCCAGAGACAGGGCCAAGCCAAACCCTTCAGTCAGCCTCTGTCCTCTGACGCCAATTACCCTGATTTCTCCAAACATAAAACTGGGGCCGTGGGATTTGCTAGTGTGGTGTGGCCAACATCCATGGTGAGGATTAATTAGCATTTTTAAAGTGCTGTGGTTTGGGTTTGGTTCCTGTATTTCCTCAGGAGGAAAGAAAGGTCTAGATGGAGAGTTAGCAGCAGAGCTCTGACGGACGTCGTCACTTGGGGTGTGTGCCGTGTGGAGTGGGTGAGACAGGTCATGTGGCTGTGGGGCTGGCTGCTCAAGGCATCAAGAAAGCCATATGGGGAACAAGCAGCAGAGTTTCCAGAACGGGGGAGGAGGCCTAGATTCCTCTGAAAGTTCAAAAAGAGAAAAATTACATGTGCCGGGGCTCTGTGAGGGAGGGCACAGAGTGACCCGTGGCCCGAGAAGTGTGACAAACTGCAGATGACAAATAGTGGCAGCTCAGCATGCATCCTGCGAGCATGAAGATGAGCTATGGATAAGGTCCTTGCTGAAAGAAAGGACTCAGCAGAGAAGGCAGGGGCTGTGGGTCTGTGGGTCTGTGGGTCTGTGGGTCTGTGTGGGTCCGGGACTGACAGCAGAGAAGTCTAGTTATACACTGGCTTCTCTGCCAGATGCTGGGTCACAACTTTGCAGACAGCATGATCTCCACAGAGCCTCAAGTAACTTTCCAAACTCAATCCAACACGTTATTTCTGACTATGGACGGTGACATGTACTCATCACTGGAGCTTAAAACTGCAGAAATACATAAAGCAGAAACTGCAGCACCCTCCCCACCCCAACAGCCACAATATAACTGGTATTCACGGCAGAGGGGTCTATTTACAGGACAGTGCTGTGAGTGTCCTCAATTTCTTGGTCACAGAACAGACGACTGGAAGAACTTATCCCAGGCTCTCAAGAAATGAGTCGAACTGCCATTCAAACCCAAGTCCGACACACTCCAAACTTCTACACACTGCATGAGCTGATACCTCTCATGCCAACATTCTTCTCTTTCTGCCTTCAGTGTGATTAGCACAGGGCATGAGCAGGGTGTCCAGGGCCAGCTCTACAGTCAGAAGCAATCACCATCCAGAGCAGACCACATGCGAAGCCAGCAAGGCTGGTCTCCCAGCCTCACTTAAACACAGCACACCCCCCCACGCCATCAGTGAGGTGAGGTGATGGTCACTACAGTCAACCTTTTCCCATCAAATCAGTGAAGGACAGGAGTTGAGAGAGGCCTAGAATCAGTAGTTGGAAATGTGTGAGGGGAGGAGTCCTAAGTTCAAGCTCCATTGTTTAACAGTTATGAAGGACCTAAAACCTTGATTTCTCTATCTGGGTTAGGAAAAGGGGGGAAAGCCTGACTACCCAGGTGCCTCTAGAACTTCACTATCTTATGCAGTAATGCACAGTACTGAGCTGGTGCAGCCCACCATGCTCACCACGTTCTGCAGTAATGCACAGTACTGAGCTGGTGCAGCCCACCACACTCACCATGTTCTGCAGTAATGCACAGTATTGAGCTGGTGCAGCCCACCACACTCATCATGTTCTGCAGTAATGCACAGTATTGAGCTGGTGCAGCCCATCACACTTAGCACATTCTGCAGTAATGTACAGTATTGAGCTGGTGCAGCCCACCACACTCACCATGTTCTGCAGTAATGCACAGTATTGAGCTGGTGCAGCCTACCACACTCTTCACATTCTGCAGTAATGCACAGTACTGAGCTGGTGCAGCCCACCACACTCACCACGTTCTGCAGATAGAAGGAAAGCTAATTTGAGAACAGGTGAGACCATCACCGCTCTTGCTAGATTGTTCTGAGCAAAGGGAATCACTGATCAGCATGCATTGTTTCATAGAATGCAGGCACTGAGCAAGCTATACAGATAGTGTCTGATCTGCTTGGAGCACATTTCTCTGGCGGGAAACAGGTGAGCATGAGTAGGCACAATGTGAACATGATCGGGGAAACGGGAGCATGACGCAATGCCTTGAAGAGAACAGAAGCACGGAGTCTTCGGAAGCCCCACACGAACCAAAGGGACTGAAGTTTGGAGCCGTCAGCACGACACTCTGAATCTGAAATGTCCTCTACAGGCTCTTATTTAGATGTTTGTTCCAGCCACCAGCTGCTTCTCAATCTGTCCCCCTGTCCCTTCCCTGACGGACACCTGTCTGAAATACATCTTCCCTCCCTTGAGTTGTTTCCATCAGATGACAGTCACAGCGACACGGAGATGCCAGTACAGAAAACTGGCATTGGAGAATGAAGCGGGACTGTTGCTCTGACAACACCTGACAGGAACAACTGAACAGAAAAGGCTTGTTTCGGCTCACAGATTAAAGATCTTGGTTTGGTCCACGGTCACTTGCCTCCATGAGTCTGGCCTCATGATTTCAGGAGTGGGTGGGGCGGAGAGCTGTTTAGACAACGGCAGAAAGGCAGCTGAGAGAGAGGCTGGAGCCATGGGTTGGTTTATAACCTTCAAAGGCATGGCCATAGTAACCTACTGCCAGCCAGGTCATTTTATATTCAAGTTACGACACATTTGAAACTGGATGAGTATTGTACTTCAAGCAGATGAGGCAACTGTACTGAGAAAATGTCTGTGTGAGGGAGTGTCTTAGGGTTTCCATTGCTGGGAAGAGACACCATGACCATGGCAACTCTTATAAAGGGAAACATTTAATGGAGTGGCTTACAGGTTCAGAGGTTTAGTCCATTCTCACCATGGCGGGACATGGTGGTGTGCTGGCAGTCTTGCTGCCAGCAAAGGAGCTGAGAGTTCTACATCTTGATCTGCAGGCAACAGAAGAGTGTACCACACTGGGCATAGCTTGGGCATATGAGACCTCAAAGCCCACCCCCTCAGTGACACATCACCTCCAACAAGGCCACATCTCCTAATAGTACCTCTCCCTAAAGGCCAAGCATTCAAACACATGACTCTATGGGGGCCATTCCTATTCAAACACCACGGGGAGGGAAGGGAGCTAAGTCCCATTTTGTCCATCATCACTAGAAGTAACATCTCATAGTGACATCCACAGCTTCTCTTCTAGGCCTTCCATCTGAGGTCGTAACAGCCCTGCACAGAGCCACTTTACAGAGCAGGCCCTTGGTGGCAGGGACTGCGCTAACTTCCATTAGTGCCCTTCACTAGTAGTTGGGCTCCTGCCAGCATTACTGGTGTGTGTGTGTGTGCGCGTGTGCGAATTACATATGCATATATCACACAACTGGATTATTCTGGAGTTCTGGTGATCACATCTGACATCAGAAGTGAGCTGTGGTCTCAGCTTGAGAGGATCATCACCCCAAAAGAGCCAAGACCAACCTGGCAACTTCCCATGATCTGAATGGTGCTAGGAAACATGGAGTCAGGCACTGGAGAGTCCTGGGATCTATGCAAACTATCAGACCCAGCAACACAGCTGCTCTCCCCTCACTCTCCCCCCAATGCTTCAGACACCTCCAGGCTTTCCCATAACTCATTGTGAACAGCGCCATCCCTTTCCCCAAGTCCTCACTGGTTACTTCTCCTGCCCACTCCTAGGGAAAGACACTGAGTCTGGGCCACTCCCCTAGAAAGAAAGGCATAGAGGTATGAGGTGCTAGGTGCCGTGTGTGGTCTACCCTCCATGGGCAATGTCCTTGGTCCTGTCCTGAGCAGAGGCCCAGAAAGCAGAAGGAGTGCAATTATTTGTCTCTCTCTTCTCAGTGAGCACCTCCCCTGTCTGGAGGCCATATGGGAGAGTGGCTGAAGTTCCAGCTAGACAATAATCCCTTCTGGTGGACAGCTTTGGAATCAGACCTCTAGGTGTTCACAGTGGAAATGTGGTTGTATCTATTCCCAACTTCAGCCCACTTCCAAAATAATGATTGAGTACAAATGCTAAGCAGGCTGAGATTAGTAACCTTGGAGGGCACTGAGGATAGATCCCTTCCTCATGGTTGGCTCTGGACCCCATCTTTTTTCCTTCTAACACTAGAAAGGAAAACATTACAACTGCCTCTCCTTAGGCCTTCTAGTCAAAAGAATGGAATCCCTCTGGCCCTGAGTGGAGACATAACATTCTGATCTCCTCCAAAGACTAGAACATTATATACTATGTTGTCTCTTCCCTTGAGCTGGACCTGTCAATCACACGGCCAGAGTCTCCTCCCCAGGAAAGTTGATTCACCCAATGACACACTCAGGAGACAGGAGGAATAACCACCCCCAATGAGATAATGTCCTTACTTATACTTCCGCACGGCCCCTCCCCGATGCAGTGGCTTGCCTGTCTTCACGGCTAAGCTTGCCTGCCTTTTGAGTTCTAAACTCAAGAAGTATAATTTTTCCTTCTCTTTCTGTACCGTTTTTCAAAAGTGCAGCCATGTTCTCCCCATCTAAGCATGCTTTCCCTGGCCTCCTGCTTTCCCCCTCATCCTGTGAAGCCCCGCACCTCACTCTTCTGCCATGCAGCTGCTTGCCAGCCTCCACCGACGACGAGCACGCCAGCTCTCACGGCCCCTCACTCAGAAGGCATGCCATTCTCTCTCTCTTCACTCTCCTCCATCTACCTCCATTCAGCAGCTGCCAAGACTTACAGCTGGAACACTCTGTTGTTTTTCTTTCAAATTCTCATAAAACGGTCCCCGAGCTTCCTTCTGAGTCTGTTTTAAAATTCTTTTATTAATGAGATGACGAGTCTAAGGAGGGAACCCCAATTTCCCTGGACGTTCCCGCTACTCTAAAGAAGGAGTAGCCGCTAAACCCAAGAGCCGGCTTCCGAGGGAGCCTGGGGAATAGTGGAAGGCAGGGTTCCCCTGGGAAACAGTTCATGAGGTGAGGAGACCTTGGAAAAGGAAAGAGGACAGGGCTCAGGGAGGTGACCAGGAGGTAGCCATAACAAAACCACATATTCATCCAAATGAGTCTCTTGTTTATAACGCGTCTAAGGCTTTCCTTTCTATTCACTCATTACTGCCTGTTAACAGGTGCTCCTAGCAGAGTGCGGCTTCATTTTCCTCCCCCGAGTCCGATCAGCAGACTGGGAGGCACTGGAGTCGGGAGCCAGCTGTGGCTCTGTGGTAACGCGGGCTCAAATGTCAGCCCTTACTGGATACACTCGATTGGCTGCTTCCTGGTGTCACAAAAGCTTCTAGAATATCTTCTTAGACTTTCCAGACATTGTCCTCTAAGTTAATAGCTTCTTATAACTGGATTTAATTTTTCCCTACAAATAATCGCAAAGGAAAGAGAGCAGGTCCGTGTCTTCATGGTAAAAAGCAGCAGGCCCCAAACACAGCTTTTTTCTTTGTCTTTTTTTTTCTGATTGTGCCTCACGGCAGACTGAAGTGACTCAGCCATCGCAGAAAAGGCCTGCAGGGTGGCTCTGTGCGAGAAGGAGGCGGGCACGATGCTCCCTGCAGGCACAGATGACGGAGGACACCTCACTCCTGTGATCCAAGCTGGTAAGGAAGGCCAGCATCAAGCGGGTTTCTTTACAGGAGGCACAGAAGAAGGCAGAGGCCGAAAAGTGCCTCTGAATTAACGACCACGATGATACAACTTAGCACAGCCACCGAATAACACACTAGACACATCCTAGCAGCTGAGGGGTGGAGTCCCCCATCCTGACTTCCGAGCCCCTTCTGACCTGCACGCTGCAGGAACCTCTTGTCCATGTTAGCATTTTGCTAGGAGCATTTTAGGGAGGGCAGCCAAAAGTGACGGCAAGTTACAATAAGAGCCCTGCTACAAACAGGGCTGCCATGGTCACGTAAGAATCTGGTTCTGGGTTGTCACTTCTAATGCCAAACTAAACTACAGCCCAGCGGGTGTGCGCAGCCACAGGCTTTTTTTTTTTTTTTTTTTTTTGGGTGTGTGTGTGTGTGTATGTATTTAGCCAATGAAGACAGTCCACAGCCACTATGTGGGAAGCATATCCTGGACGCTCTGCAGCAGGGTTATATGAGAAGTTTTTTAATCTACTCCTGCATTCCTGCTGCTCTCCAGACCTCCCCAGGAGATTTTGGTATTCCTGGAATAGGCCATGTGTCTGAGGTGTGCAGGGGCAGGGAAAGTTCAGAAACATGTAGCCTTAAGGTAACTAATCTCCGATCCTCTGTGCACCTGATAAACTTATTTCCTAGCACCTTCTAGAAGAGTTCTTCTAGACCAACAGAAATACAATGCAAATCACATATATAATTCCAAGGTTTCTATCAGTCACACTTTAAGAAAGGAAAAAGAAGCAGATGACGTATTAATAGTACATTCAACTTAACATATTCAAGCCCTGTCGTTCCAACATGTATGCACCATATGTGTACCTAGTCTTCAAAGTCCGATATGTATTTTATACTTAGAGCTGACATCTCAACCCATAACTACCTACCTACCTTTCTAGGGCTCAGCAGCCACATGGAGCTGGTGACTACCACAGCGGACTGCACGAATCTACGGACTATCTTGGCAGTCCTCAGGATCTAACCCACACTCTGGCTTCTACCATCCATGTCATTTTACTCCAGTAGAAGAGACACCGCTTGCCTGTTATTAGAACACTTTCCCTTTCCAGGTTTAATGCATCCACTTGGGGTTGGCGGAGTGGTGTTTAGCTTTTAAAATTTAATATACTGAGTATTAGATTTCAGATGGCATTTTCAAACGTAATTTGTTTTTCCTGTCCATCCTCCTATTCCCCCATCACCCTGTCTCAGAGACCCTCTTTCCCCCTTCATGGCCCTCTCTTCCCAGCTTCATGACTATAACTGTACTCACATATATTCATACATCTAAACATTACAAGCTAAGATCTATGTATGAAAGAACACGCCATCTTTATAACTCTGGGTTACTGTGCTTACTAGAATAATTTCCGGATTCATCCATTTTCCTGGAAATTTCATAGTTTTAATTGCATCTAATCTCTCCTCAATTGTCCACTCTGTGATCAAGTAATGATTAGTGAGTGCTTATCCAAGTCCTGGGCATTTGTGCTAACTGATGAGGATCAGAACACACACAAGTCCTAGATCTTGGCATCCAGGCCCAATTAGACTACGTGATTGATGCTATTCAGGGGCACTAAGTGACACTGAGAGGGGACAACTGCTTTTCACGGGGCTTCTGGGATGCTCTGGAAACTGCAGAGAGGCAGGAAACAGGTACTGAGTTTGGGGATGGTATAATCAACTCTGTGCTTTGAAATGGCAAGCAGGACAGGGAATGGTGGGCAAGAACATGACAAGGCCAGGTGAGAGGGGGGGTCTTGTGGTCACTTGGAAAGGACAAAGAAGTAAAGAGAGTTAACCGAGGCAGTACGATGTCTGGAAAGGAGGTGGCATGACCCCCACACAAGTGTAGGGAATGTGACCACACCCCCTGAGGAACTGACAAGGCAGTTCTCCAGTAGGGCAGCAGGCACAATGCAGCTGAATGATTCCCAGGACTGTGAAGAAATGGACACCCGTGAGATTCAGCAGGTTCTGTGCAGCACCCGGCCAACCCAATCAGATGCTGTGGAGGCTCACAAACCCCAGAGCCAATCAGATGCTGTGGTGGCTCACACAACCCCAGAGCCGACAGCAGCTTGTCTGGTGGTGAATTTTCTGGAAAAGGGTTCTGGAACTTTTAGGTAACACAGGCAGTGACATGATACGGGCAGTAGAAAGGGGCCTCAGGGCTCCTGTGGGCTCCTGTGGGCTCCTGTGGGCTCCTGTGGGCTCC
>CABHPP010001162.1:13832-28748 GCA_902168425.1 Peromyscus attwateri | reverse complement strand
TTTTTTTTTTGGTTTTTCGAAACAGGGTTTCTCTGTGTAGCTTTGCGTCTTTCCTGGAACTCGCTTTGGAGACCAGGCTGGCCTCGAACTCACAGAGATCCGCCTGGCTCTGCCTCCCGAGTGCTGGGATTAAAGGCGTGCACCACCACCGCCCAGCGAAAGCAGGGTTCTTTAGAAACTGAGAATGCTAACACCCTATAGATCCCTGTTCACCTTGACCTTGTGCAAACTGTGAATCAACATAAACCACTGGAAGAGAGCTGAGGCCACTTGCTAATCTAGTAACCCTGCTATGTACTGCTGGAGGCAAAATACTGTGACCATCACAGGACTCATACACATGAGTAAATAAGAAAGATCTTGACATAACCAAGAAGACATGACTTCCAGAAGGCTAATGTCCACACCCAAATTTACAGCTAGTTGTCTATAATAGCGATTTGAGATTTCAAAGACAGCAACATTTCAAAAAGTGCCATCCGTCAATTTACAAGTTGGTGTTTCCTAAGCAAGAAAATGTTGAAATACAGTTAATACATTGAAAACCAAATCAAAAGAACTTCAACTACTATCAACACTGTTTCTTAAACTAAGTTAATTTCACACACATAAACACACATACAGATGCACACAGCAAGAGGAACACAACCTGGATATATTGAATGTGAATATTTTAGAAGAGTTCAAACTGTTCTTCTTTACTTCCATAAAACACTCCCACTAGAGCTGAAGGCAAATAACTCAGAGACAGCCCTAGTCTCCGGGACAATGCTCACGTAGGATGTCCCACAGTACTTCAGCCCTGACGGGCAACACTGCAGGATGGGTTGGTGTTGACTGCCAGTTCTTCACTTGCCAAGTGAAGAACTCTAAGGACCCTGCTCCTCCCATTTTCTCCTGAAAACACTGCCTATCTACAGATTCTGGAGACTGACAGCTCGTCCCAAACTGGGTTTGGTTGCAGAGGCTCTGAACACAAGGAAGGGGAGATGTGCAAAGACAGCAGTAACTATAAGGAAATGTGAGTGGGGGGGGGGGAGCTGGAGAGAAGGCTCAGCAGTTAAATGCATGTACTGCTCCTCCAGAGGAACGGAGTTCAATTCCCAGCAATCTTGTCAGGTATCTGTAACTCTAGCTCCAAGCCAGAGCCTCTGTGGGTGCCTACACTCATGTGCACATACGTATACAATTAACATAGTAAATAAATAACTCTTTATAAAGCAAAAAAGAAAATGTGAACAGAATGATGATGCTGGGCATAAAAACAAGCAAACAGAGTTAAACTCCTGAATAACAATAGCAAGGAACTGGAGAGAGGGATATCAGACTGAAAGCAGTAAGCCTGGGAAGAGGACAAAGCTATTTGTTAAATTTAGATGTAACTAAGTAGAATCCATGTGTTGTATTTTTAGGGAGAAAATTGAAGATAAACATTTTTCCTGGACCATAGAATGCGTGAACAGTTCATTCAATTCAAAAGAAGGCAAGAGTGAGGAAGGAATCCCTCTAAACTTCAGGTTCTCCACTCCTATGTAACCACTCACCTCTAAAACCAGAGCTGTCCGGAGTATCCCAAAATATCAGGTAACGGGGTCCTTTGGGTGCCAGCCCCTAAGGCTCCTTTCAGGGTCCAGAAAAGATGCTACTTAACAAGCGAGGGAAACCAACAGGTCTGAGGGCGAAGGGATGAATCAGCTCACACCATTCCTCTCTGCATGTCTTTCTATTGTTCTACTCTGCTGTCTCCCTGTTCCAAGCCTCCTGCTTCTCCTCATCTAGCCAAATAACATTCTCTTTTACAGGAGGCTGGAAGCAATAATAAAAACTACAAGAGTCACCTCTCATTGGTCAAAAGTACAATCCTAGGGTAGACAAGAAGGACAGAGCCATTTACCATGGCAACACAAGGTTTCAGGGTCTCAGGACCAGAGGGAGGGGGCACAGTGCCCAGTGAGACAAACTGAGACACAGCTCTCTATCAGCAGACTTGGCAAGTGAAGAACTGGCAGGCTTTTCTTAGGGTGCAAAGAACTAGCAGGCTTTTCTTAGGGTGCTTTATGTGGATAACCATGGGTGGACACCTGCAACTCTGACCTTGTGCATAACTGTGAACTTTTATACTTATGGTCTATATACAAACGCCTTTAGTCTAGTTTGAACTTGCTCTGAGGTAAAATGAACTAAATGTGTGCAGTTAGTCTGGGCAAAAGGAACAAAGAAGGCTTTTAAGGGTCCACAGTCCTCGTGGGACAATAGATCTAGTTATGAAGCATATCCTGATATATTTCCTATATACCACAACTGTACAGCTAATGAAAAGTCATCTTCCTGACCATCCACGGATATATGTGTGCCCATAAGATTGAGATGCAATCATGAGATTACAGATATGCATTTCACAAAAATGCATGGTAATGGGGAGATATCATAGCTGTTACTGCACAAGTGAAATTACAGACGAAAGCAACAGAATTCAGAGTCAGTGGCCTGCAAGCCCTGCTTGACAGGGTATGCCATCTGAGAATCATTCCTCTGGTGGGTTGACATCTGAATTATCAATTGCTATAGGCTGTATTTGTGTCCTGGCCCACAACAGCTTGTAACAATGGCTCCTGACAATTAGGCACAGTAAACAAAGGATACTTTTCCACTGATTCTGGAATTTTATGTGTGTTACTAATTCTCATTATTTCACTATTCTTAAGAACCACAAATATTTCAAAATAAGTAAACTTAGTAAGAGATGTGACTTTCTGAACACCAGAGGTTGTGGACAATCTTCGTTGACTGTTTCTCGGGAAAGTCTTCACAGGCAGGCTTCTTATGATGCCAATAGGCTCTCTAAGTCCCCAACTGTCATAGTGTATTATGATTCTACTTACAAAATATGCTAATCAAGATATTTTAGTGAGGATGTGGTTAAAAGACATGCCAAGAAAATACAATACGTGACAAGTGGTTTAAACAATGACAAACATACTTAGGGACTCCAGATTATTAAGAAAACCAAATCGACATTTAGGAGAATTGAATAAACTATAAATCTTAGGTTGCCTCATCTTAAAAACATGTAAAATCTCAAGACAATCTCATATAATAATTCACATGGGCTAACCCTTTGGAAAGAAATGGATTTGAGAAATCTACAGATGATTGTTTAAAAATTTTTAGAAATATTACAATAATCGTCTAGAAAAGTATGCCCAAGGCCCTGGCACCCTAGCTTCTTAACAAGAATGCTGCAAGTCAGAGTCTGATACCAGATAAATGGTGTTGGCCTTGCCAATAAACAAGAAGATGCTCTTCCACAGCCAGGAAATGAGACTGCCACAGCAGTCCAAAGACATGGAGAGGTGAAGCTTTCAGAGATGCACACAGGGCTGGGGATGCAGCTTAGTGATGGAGCAGTAGCCCAGGATGTAACTAGGCCCTGGGTTCTGTCCCCAGCATCACACAAATGCAATGTTGCCATGCACAAGAAGCAAAGATGGTAATTGTGGAAATATGAAAAAAATACACACCAAACTATTTGCTGGGATGAGGGGAAGTACAGTGAAACGGAAGAGGACTTTCACTTTCTAATACACTTTTAAACCATTAGTAAATATAAGCAGAATCAAAAACAAGTACACTGAACACTCGGGGAAGAGAACTGTGAGTCTGAGGTCAGCCTGGGCTATAAAACAAACAACAACAACAAATATGTTGTCTGTGGAAATGTCCAGGATGGCACAAACACAACACTTCAAACAATAACAAGGTCAAAACTCAGATGCTCACATAGTCTAAGAGGCTAAAGATGGGACAATTATCTATCTCAACCAATACAATGTATGGGTAGTATTAGAATGCATTAGTAAATATTTGGATTTTAATTGTATTCTATCTATTTGTAATCTATCATAATAACTGATCATGAGTCTTGCAATTTCCTTGCAGATCTTTGAACAAGATGGTCTTTATCTATAGTTGGAAACAGCAACAGCTTTAGGGTGATACATTCTCAATTCCATTGCTGAAGTCACTTCTTTTGTCTTTAGTAAAGGGTTCAGGGTCTCAGTGCTGAGGATGGGGGATGGGCATTAAGAGGCACAAGAAGGGAAGAAGGGAATTCCAGGGGAGGAGGAACGAAAACAGGGGAGTGGAAAGGTAGAGGGAGCATGTAGTTTCCATTCATAGCTACAAAGTAAGTTATCAGCACAGATACATTAATAATTCTCTCTCTTTTTAAACAGCGTCAGTTCAGGAATGCACAACCGGGCATAGGAGAATGTGCCTATAATCCCAGTAACTCAGGGGCTGAGACTGAAACACCATGAGTTTAAGGCTAGCATGAGCTGCATAGCAAGACCTCAGTTCAAAAAACTAAAACTAAAACCCAAACCAAAATCCATCCAGTTAATCTCAGCAGAGACTAGAGGATAAGCATGTGTGTGGATCTGGGATGGCAGCCTGGGAAGGGCGGGTGGTGAACTGAGAAATCTCAGAAACTTCTGCAAGCCTCATAGTTTTGCCTGGGAAATAACCGAGAAAGAATATTTGTAAAAGGAAATAACCAATGGCCCAGGACCATACTCTGAGAGGTAGATATAAGACAATATAAACTGGGCCATGACTTCTGTATTCCCTCTATAAAGTACAGTCAGACCGCTGTAACTCCAATTTCTAAGACATATAATGTTCTCTCCCATACGAGAGCATCTCCCATTTTAGAGAAAACCACCAGTGTTACACAGTCCACTCATGAACTACGTATTTAAAAAGATGAGATGTGATCTGCTACCTATGAATTTTTCCTTATTTGGAGGCATTTGAACAGGTACTGGAAGTTTAGCTGCTTAAGTAAAACTGTCTTCAACAAGTGATGAATTCCATCTGGGAAATTCCATCTCTCAATCATGACTGCTGATGTTTGTGGGAAATGTTTTTTTTCCATAATAATATACCTGGTCTTAGGTAAATCAAAGCAATGGTTGCTTTGATTACAGCAGAGCCTGAGAAGCTGCACTGCGCTCATCCCCTGCTGGGACTGTAAGAATGGCCACAGCAAGAAGTAGACAAAGAACTATGCAAAGAAAAAGGACAGAATTACTTTGTTGACCTCTAACCACTTAAAGACAGGTGTGTTTCATCCATGCCATTAACCACCAAACTTGGACTAGTTTGGGTTTTTGATTGTTTTGGCAAGGCTGGATCGAATAATAGCAACTAGACTAACACAGAACTTAAAATACTTGCCATAGGGAGACTGCTCAGCTGTTAAGAGTGATTGGTACTCTTGCAGAGGACCCAAGTTGGTTTCTAGCACCCACATTGGGTAGCTCTCAATCACCTGTAACTCCAGCTCCAGGGTATCCAATGCCCTCTTCTGGCCTTCACATACACATGTGAACACACACACACACTAATAAAATAATAATAACGATCAAAATAATAAACCTTTAAAATACTTGACATGTATTAGTCTCATTTAATTCTCAACACCACAGTTCCAACCTTGGCTAGGGTGATTGATTAGGCTGATCCAAGCTTGGCTAAGGTGATTGGTTAAGCGGATCCAATCTTGGCTAGGGCGATTGGTTAGGTTAACTCCAACCTTGGCTAGGGTGATTGGTTAGGTTAACCCCAACCTTGGCTCAGGTACTTGGTTAGGTTGCTAACATGACCCCTGGTTGAGCAGATGACGGAACTGGGTTTGAAACTCAGGCTGATGGACTCCCTAAACTCCACTCCTAACCAATATGCTACACTGCTCAGTGAAGTGTTTACACATGGCTTCAGCATCTCTTTGGATGTTACACCATACACTTAGCTGATTTTTATGACTCCATAAACAAACACCTTCATGCAGGCTAACTTTATGTCACCTGGACACATGCTGGAGTCATTTGGGAAGAGGGAACCTCAACTGGGAAAATGCCACATCAGATGGTCTGTGGAAAGCCTGTGAGGCATTTTCTTGATGAATGATTGATGTGGGAGGACCCAGCTCACTGCAGGTGGTGCTACCCATAGGCAGGTGGTCCGTGTGCTCCAAGAAAGCAGGCTGAGCAAGCCATGCATAACAAGCCAGTAAGCAGCATTCCTGTGCTGTGGGCTGTTCTGTATGGCAAATGTGTTGCTAATAAAACACTGATTGGCCAGTGGCTAGGCAGGAAGTAGGCAGGACTAACAGAGAGAATTAAAAGAGCAGGAAGGCAGAAGGAGTCACTGCCTGCCAGCCAGCAACCGCCAGGACAAGCAGCATGTAAAGATGCCGGTAAGCCACGAGCCTTGTGGCAAGGTATAGATTTATGGAAATGGATAACTTAAGATATAAGGACAGTTAGCAAGAAGCCTGCCACGGCCATACAGTTTATAAGCAATAGAAGTCTCTGTGTTTCCTTGGTTGGGTCTGAGCGGCTGTGGGACTGGCAGGTGAAAGAGATTTATCCTGACTGTGGGCCAGGCAGGAAAACTCTAGCCACACTCCTGCATGGCCTCTGCATCAGCTCCTGCCTCCAGGTCCCTGCCCTGCCTTCCTACCCTACCCCCTTCAAAAATGGACTATGATGTGGAAGTAGAAGAAAAAATAAACCCTTTTCTCCCCAGGTAGCTTTTGGTCATGGTGTTTTATCAGAGCAATAGAAACCCTGAGACAATCTCTAACTGCAAATCCCTCTATTAACAAACATGTCAATCACTTTCTCCATTCTTTCCCCATATGACTGGCAAAATGGTACGCTGTTGTCACTGGTGACATTTCAACATTTCATTTAAATTAACCTTTAAATTTCATATTTTCTATATTAGTTTTATTTGACATACCGATGAAGAGGCACTGACCAGTGACCATGTGTCTTAGTACTTTCTAGGACTCTACAGTTCCAGACATTGAGGCCACAGCATCACTGTCCATTTACAGTTCCTAGCTTTTGACTGCCATTGTGCTCCATGTTGACGGCTGAGGCAGAACCCCTTCCCACAGATCAATGAGACGTGATTACATTACTCCCCTCTCACTACTAGCTGCTGACCATCTGTCACAAAAGACACATCCTAGAAGACCCTGTCACACTTTTAGAAAGGGAAATAGTAATGGCACGTTTCGGAGGAGAAATCTGGAAGGAAACAAACAAAACCCAAACCAGTGGCTGCTAAAAACATGCAGAGACCTGCCAGGATGGTTTCCACCCACGGGTGAGCATGGACATCTTCCTTGCAGCTCCACTTCCAGCTGCTGGGCTCTTCCTGCATCCAGGCCCTGTGCTGTTTTCACACGCATTCTTCCTACAGTCCCCTTAACCACTAACAAGACAGGAACCACCCTGCTCACATATTATCTTTAACTCACTATTCTTTGCAGAGCTGTGGATTGAACCCAGAGCCCTTCTCGGATATGCTAGACAATCGCTGTACCACCGAGCTTCATTTCCAGCCTGTGTCACAGCCTAACACACGATGAGATTAATGCCTGAAGATATCAGTAAGCACATGAATAACAAACACAGGAGATGGGATTTGAACCGGAGCCGACCGCAAAGTACACACTGAAACCATTATACTTGGAAACCACTAGCAGGACTTATGTTATTCACTGTATATGTGTGGGTGGGTGAGTGGGTACTGGCTCTATACAAAACCCATGCTCCTTGAAAGCCCTGGAACATGCAAACATTACCATGAGAAAAGAGGTTAGGCATGGGAATTATAAAATTTAGACAAAATTTGGTAAGGATGTAAGTTGAATTTACTTGCTGGAGGATAGGGAACTATTTTTGCATTGCTATTTATTTTTATTAAGGAGCTTGTTAAGTTTTTAAAAGTAGACTATTCAAGAAAAAAGTAATTATCAAAGAATCACACTCTTAATGCAATATTTTCCTATTGATCACAGACTCTTGGGTTAGTAGCAGGACAAGCCATAGGGGATGATATGCCCTTCCTCCAATTTCCATTTTAATACCTATGAAGGATCTTGAAAAGACGAAAACTGGCAGCCGTATTGGCAACTAAGCAGGAGGCTGGCTGCCAAAGTCCTGAGGGGCTTTAGTAACGCCAACGCTGAAGAGACTAACAGCATACTTTTTGGTTTTACAATAAGGATCAAAACCTGATCCAAAGAAAGCAAAAAAAAAAAAAAAAAGACACTCACTTTGTCTACCTCTAACCTCACCACGGAGGGTCACACAAGACAAAAATGGGTAGTGATCTGTTCTTAGAGCTGGCGGCTCTCTGTGTCCATCCACAGTGGCTCTTGTCTGTACCCACACAGACAACAAATGGCAAAAGAACAAGGGAGAGATGGCATGCTATGTAGCTTACTAGAACGTGATGCAGGTTAAACTACGGGAAAGAGCCGTAATGTGCTGCGCACAGCGAGCACAGGCCAAGGCACTGTTATCAGACACAGTAATGAAGGGAATCAAAACCAGCCGATCAACATGATTCCCCCACCTAAGGCTGAGGGTCAGAGGAGCAGAGGGGTTGCAAAGATCGTAAGGGCCAGAAGAACGGAGTTTGCTATGAGGTCGACTCTCCTAGGGATGTTGGAAACTACACCCGTAAAGTCTCGCCAACATGGCCGCCTACACAGGCGCTGAATAAGAACACCACCAATGCTAACATGGACAGGGAAAGTCTCATGAGGCCTCAACCCTATACAAAAAAACTACAGGCAAATAAGGAATGCTGAGAGCAGAAGAAATAGCCTTCCTCAGGGGAGAGCCACCAAACGGTTATCCAATACCAAATGGTCAGTCCTGAAAACACATACATACAAGTAACATTATACAGACTGAGGAGGTTTTATTTATGTATTTAGGAATAAACATACAAACGCACATGTATACGTAGACAATAAAGAAAAAAGAGGCTATGAATTTGGAAGGAACAGAGCAAGGGGAAGGCAGTAGAAAGGGGGGTTTGGAGGGAGGAAAGGGGGAAGGGAATGATGTAATTATATTTTAATCTCAAAAAAATTTTAAAAAGGGAAAATAGCAAATAATTTCTTGAGCATTTTCTTTTCATGAACTGTACAATGTGGCTGATATATTGTGTACCCCAATACACTTACCTGGGGGTCAGAGAACAGAACAGCCACTATATTAAACATAGGTTTAGGCAGTGGTAGCACACGCCTTTAATCCTAGCATTCAGGAGGCAGAGATCCAAAGTTCAAAGCCACACTGGAAACAGCCAGGCATGGTGACACATGCCTTTAATCCCAGGAAGTGATGGCAGGAAGCAGAAAGGTATATAAGACCTGAGGACCAGGAACTAAGTTTGTTACGCATTTTAGGCTTTTAGCAGCAGTTCAGCTGAGACACATTCGGATGAGGACACAGAGGCTTCCAGTTTGAGGAAACAAGGTCAGCTAAGGAACTGGTGAGGTGAGGTTAGCCCTGGCTTGTTCTGTTTCTCTGATCTTTCAGAGTTCACCCCAATATCTGGCTCCCATGTTTTTTATTAATAAGACCCTTTAAGATTCGTGTTACAGTACTTGGTAGTCGTTGACTCCTGGGAGGAATGTTCCTTCCATCTGAGGTTTCTGGTTGTTTTATGTGAAAATGCTGAAAGGACCCAAGAACACAGGAGTTTCCACACTTCCACAGAACAGTGACGACCAACTAAATTTAAATATTTCACACAACTCCCTCCAAGCCTCATGGGTAAGGAAAGCAAGTAAGAGTAGCCAAGTGTCAGCCTACAGCACACCAGGAGACTGGGTACCCTTGGACCCCGGACGGAAGTAAGGAAAGACCATCCAGGCCCTGAAGAGACAGGCCTGGACCACCACCACCCTCAGGGTAGAGTCAGGCCAGGGAGATGACAGAGTGACAGAGCATAGGAAAAGGTAGGGGTTCCAAATCACTTCTGATGAAAAAGAAAGTCACACTTTACGTGACAAAATGCTAATACAGAGTCAACAGATTGTAGATTTGAGAGCACTCTGGATACTGAGTAGCTGAAAAAAAAGTGGCTGGGTGTGTGTAGAAAAAGATGGCAGTGATGGACCAGTGCCACCTTGAGAGGAGAGAGAGAAGACGGTATCTTTTGGAAAGTATAGCAAAAGGGAAGTAGGAAGTGGCTGAGGAACAGGTTCTCTTACCCACCAGACCACCAGCAGTCCAGGGGAGAGCAGGCCACGGCCAGGAGGCCATGGCCATCACAGAAACCATCGGGGTCTGCCGTAGTCATGCACCTTTCTTTTCCTTTTCTTCCTTGACGTTTCAAATGGGGTCTGTGGTATCTATTCTTGGTTGTCAACCCGACTATATCTAGAATGAACTAAAATCCAGAAATGGAAGGCATGTGATCTGGATCTTGAGGCTGGAAGGCACACCTTTAAAATGGGCCACACCTTCTGCTGGAAGCCCATATAAGGACAATGGAAGAAGGAATGGGGTGTGTTCATTCATCGCCTGCTTGCCCTCACCTTGTCAGCACATCCATTCCTTCACTGGCACTGGAGCCTACTTCTTCGGGATTCCAGCACATACAGAAGACCAGCTGAGACACCCAGCCTCATGGGACTGAACAACTACTAGATTCTTGGACTTTCCATTCACAGCTAGCCATTGTTGGACTGCAGCCTATGTTATCCCAATAAATTCCCTATATATATATATATGTACATGGTAAGTTATATATATATATATAAAAAATTATATAGATAGACAGAGAGGGGATTCATTCTATACATTCTATGACTCTAGAGAACCCTGACTAACACAGAGTCTCATTCTGCAGCCGAGGTTGTCCTAAAACTATGCAACCCACTTTGCCTTCAAACAGACAGTGATCTCTTGTCCCCAAGTGCTGAGGTTACAGGTGGGAGCCACCACGCCAAGCTCTGAAGTTTCTTTGGAATTGAGAGAGAAATTAAACTGCTCAAGTCCCGCCCAGCAGACTGCCTGCTATTGCAGGCCTAGGAAAAAGCAAACACATATGAACATGGACAAGGCACAAGATATGAATCTGCCATGAGTACCAAGTTTCCAGGGAAATTGAAAAAAAAATACAGCAAATGAGAATCCAAAACTTTTGGCTAATGAAAACTACTTTCCTACTATGGAAAGAAAGTCGCAAGCAGAGGAAAACTGTCATATGATATTTCAACATGAAGCAAATGTAATTTATAATTAACTCAGTAACTGTCAATATTTAAAAGCAAGAGGACCACTTCCCAGCCTTTTGGGTAGAATTAAGCAAAGAAAAAAACACACACCAAGACTTGGAAACTCAAAATCTCAGGTCCTGCCCTAGGGGAAGAACCGGACTGAAGAAATAAATAAGCAAGCCCAGCATGGCGGCTTATTCCTGCCATCTCAGCAGGTAAAGGGGCAAAGTAGCAGGACTACAGCCTGTTTGAGCCCAGCATAAACTACACAGTGAGTCCCAGGCCAGCCTGGACCACAGTGTATGCCCTATCTAAAGAAGAAAAAAGAGCCCAAACTCTCAGAAACTAGGGACATAATAGATAACCAAAGTGTGTGAAAGGCAGAAGAGAAATAAAGAGAAGATAACTCAAAATAAAGAGGCAAAAAGGGTCAGAGAGAAACTGCCAGAAGTTTCAACTACTACAATCGGAGTTTCTGAAGAAGAAAATGAAACAATGGAATACAGTATTTAAAACTAATTGTAAGATCTTGAACAAAAGACCTGGGTGTCCAAACAGAGAGAACCCACTTTGTATCTGAGAAAACTGACCCAGAACTGTCAACTCTGAGACACACCCAGCAACAGTCTTTGACTCTCCACAGCAACAACAGTGACAGTCACAATCCCCTAGGCCTCCAAAGGAAAGCCTGCCACCCGCAAAGGACATTAAATTGGGCTGAAATTTGACCTATCCACAGCAACACATGAAACAAGCAAAGACAGGATAACAGTTAAAAAATCCAAGGAAAGACAGCATGAGACAAAGGTGGTTTTTTTAATCATTTGAGATATTTTTCAATTATGGGGGGGTTATAAAAAATGTTTTGATAGGCATGTAAGAATTTGGAGAATCCTGAGAAATTTATCCAAGGAAAATTCTTCCAAGGAAGAGACAACTGTGGATGCTCCAGGAATGGATGGATGGTTAGTATCAAGTATAGTATTGAGGACCTAATTGTAGAACAAAATTGTGGAGAGGAGATCACAGTATTCCATGTGATATGCTCTGACAAAGCAGAAATAACATACTTAAGGCTAAAAGATGTAGGAAGTAGAAAGGCAAGGCTGACCAAGCTAGTCGGGTCCTGTAGCTTAAGTTTTCCTGCCTGGCCCACAGTCAGGATAAATCTCTTTCACCTGCCAGTCCCACAGCCACTCAGACCCAACCAAGGAAACACAGAGACTTATACTGCTTACAAACTGTATGGCCGTGGCAGGCTTCTTGCTAACTGTCCTTATATCTTAAGTTATCCATTTCCATAAATCTATACCTTGCCACATGGCTCGTGGCTTACCGGCATCTTTACATGCTGCTTGTCCTGGCGGTTGCTGGCTGGCAGGCAGTCAGTGACTCCTTCTGCCTTCCTGCTCTTTTAATTCTCTCTGTTAGTCCCGCCTACTTCCTGCCTAGCCACTGGCCAATCAGTGTTTTATTAGCAACACATTTGCCATACAGAACATCCCACAGCAGGGTCCCTTATGGATAAGAGAATTACCAAAGGATATCAGTGTATTGGTGAGCAATTGAAGAAAATAGAAATTGTTCTAAATATTAAAATTTCCAATAAATAAGATGTAAAAATAGAACATTAAACAAAGTGACAAAGCTAAGACTAAAAATGACAATTGTAGTAACATATATATATATAAATAAAACTTACCCATCAGAGGAAAACATGTTCAGACTTATCATAAAGCAAAACAAGAACTATAATTAATTGTGATAGACTACATCATCTTCTCCAGGACACATGGCATGGTCTGAGGGCCAGGTCTTGAATTTAAAGAACTTAATACCAAAAGCATCTCCTTTGACCAGGAGAGAGTTAAACCAGAACTAACTAGAGTTAAACCTGAACATGGCAAAGAAGGTGGGAAGCAGTGACGTCAAAGCATGCTCAATTTCTTATCAGTTACTTCTGTTTTTAGCTAAGACAGAGACATGCGCAAATGGGATTTGCTTACCATGGTTCCTAAACCACTCAAAACAATCAAACAAAAATCAGCTAGAATGCATAAAGCATAACACCAGATGTCAGTCAAAGGGCAGTGATCCTTACAGGCGGGAGAAGCTAAGCCATGTGACTGCCCCAGCCTGAGGGAGTTTCCAAGTGCTGGTGGACGACAGAGGGGGCCTGGGAGACTCCCCAAGTCGAAGAGACAGAGCTGAAAATCCAAGGAGTTCAAGAAAGAGAGTTCCAGAGAAGAGAAAGCTATACAAATAGAACCCGGGAGCTTTGTAGAGGATCCCTTAGAGCGTCACTAACTACTACTTACCACCAGGAAGAGACCCAGCTGAAAGGCTGGAAGCCCAATCAGAAAGCAATTGGTTACCTCTACAGTATTCATGCCGCTATTGTACGATAAGCTTACCTCCAATGTGATGTCTGTATCTCACCCCTGCCCTCAAGGCTCAGGGAACATTGCAGAAGAGAGGACAAAGACTGGAAGAGCAGAGGTTGGACGTCTGCCTGGAAACAGCATTTTCTGGATATAACTACTGTTGCTCTCACAAACTCACAGCAGGTATGGCTGCCTGCCTAATACTTGCACAAGATCAAAGCCAGTCAAAATTCCAGTATGGGTAGGGGAGGAACTTATGAAGCTCCATCTCTAACTGAGAAACTTTTGGCAGCTGGTGACTGCCAGGGGAGAGAGAGTTAGCTGTCTTCAGCAGTGTGGCCCTGGTAGGCTGGCCGTGCTCCAACAGATGGCCCTATACCCAAGAGCATATAGACAGACCGTATTGGACTCAATGGGTTATATAAAGCATGGAGGCCATACAGTGTTGAAAGATGGGATATGGTAGTGGGCATCTGGGAGTCTGGGGCAGTAAGGGGTAGACATGATCAAAATACATTGTGTACATGTATAAAATTCTCCAAGAGTACATTTTAAAGGTATTTTTTCAGAAAAACATTACTCAAACAATATAGTATCAACTGTATCTCTGAACAAAGCAAGAAGACCCACAAGAATACAGAAAGGCTTGGCAGCCACCAAGATGATGCCTGACAGTGAGTCAAAGATTGACAGGTATGGGAAGGTGACCCACAGAGAGATCAACTAGTCTCAATCACCCGGAACTACACACACAGGTTGGGAGTTAGCATCCTTGCTAATTAACAGTTGCTGCATCATGATGATGACATTGTATGTGTTCCAGGAGTTAAACAGAGTTAAAAGATCTGCGTTGAACTTTTAGGAGCAAAAGCACCAAAGTGTGAGATGGAAAACATAGGAGATGTAATTAACTGATGACTGGACTTGGAGAGAAAATAATAAACTTGAAGACTGTAATAATTAATCCTGATTGTGAACTTGATTGGATTTAAAAATGTCTAGAAGATTAGGAAAACATACTTCTCCGTGTGTCTTCTGAGATGTTTTCAGAAAATATTAAATCATGAGGGTTCTGACCTAAACAAATGGTTTAATCCATTGACAGATCCAAAATCTGATGAGACCCCAGGGAGAGACGGATGCCTGGAGGGTGGGGCCTCATTTGAAGACATGAGCCTCTGAGTAAGTCCACTGAAAGCTGTGGCTTGGTCTTGTCCCTTCCTGCTACTGGCTGCTATGAAGTCAACGGCTGCCTCTTTCTCATATTCCTGCCATCATGGTGTTCATTCTTCTCTCAAGCCCAGCATGACAGGTCCAAGAGGTCATGAACTGAGCACTCGGACACCAGGAACCAAGAGAAGTCTTTATTTAAGTTGTTTATGTCGGGTGTTTTTATTGTGGTGATGGATGACAGACTGACAAATGGCTTAG
>CABHPP010001161.1:0-40616 GCA_902168425.1 Peromyscus attwateri | reverse complement strand
GCATCTTCATTTCTTGGCCACGTTGGTGTGGATTTCAGGTGCACTGGGAGTAGTCCTAAAGCAGTAAATCATAGTTCACCCCTTCTCTTGTCATCCCCTCCCCACCAGACAGCTTTCCACAAGAGAGAAGTCGCCATCTTTCCTATGGCCTGAGAATCTGCAGGGCCTGGTCCTCTGTATTCTCTGATCCCATCATCAACCACTCTACACCAGCTGCACTGATCCCCCTGCCACTCTTGCTGTGGTCACTCATGCAAATCTTTGCAGCTGCTGCCCCTCTGCTCCAGTCCACCTCTGATGGTTCCAGATAGTTATCCTTATGTTCAGATCTTTGGTCACATGTCACTCCATCAGAGAGCTCTTCTCTGACCACCCTATCTAAAGCGCCACTCTCTTGGCCCTCTCCATGCCCCTTAATGTTTGCTTTGCACCACCTGAAGTATGATTTCGCCACTGTTGCCCACCAACATGGAAAATCCACACAGATGGGGACTTTGCTCCTTGGTACAGTAACAATCAGTAACTGCTAGTTTGGTGAGTTAATTAAACCGTTTGATGAATGCAGGATGTCAGGTTTCGAGGCAGAACACTCAGGAGAGGATGTGTGGAGATGAAGCAAGACAAGGGAAGGGATTGTGTCACCAGGACCCCTGTGCGCTGTGGTAAAGCTTTGAACTTCATCACTGCCTCATCAGGAGCCAAAGAAGGGCTTTAATTAAGGAAATGACAAATCGTATTTGCATTTAAAAAAGTAAACCCTACTGACAATGGGGAAAATACTTTGATATGATGGTGCTAGAAGGCAGTGAGAAGGCTATTCTATACATCCATAGGAGACAAAAATTTAAAAATAGAATTACCCAGCTTGGAGCTATAGCTCACTGGTAGAGCACATGCTGAGCAGTTATGAAGCCCTGAGTTCAGTCCACACACACACACACACACACACACACACACACACACACACACAACTGAATTACCATGTGGTCTAGCCATTCTGCTCCTGAGTATATAACAGATGATCGCTTCTCGGCCTTTTGGCTGAGATCAAGTGTGGTGTATAACAGATGAATCATAAACAGACTGGTGTCACTCTGTTGAAGGGAACTCACCTTGACACTGTAAACTGGTTAAAAGCCGACGGCTGGGGAGGTCCTAGGTGCTGGTGGGGAAGTTATAGTAGCTGTTGTCTTGCTAAAGCGGCTGCAGGGTAGGCGGGACACAGGAAAACTTCTGACTGTCAAATCGCCTCCTAATTAACTATGTCTGTGTCCACAGAACAGTGCTGGTGTCAGCTTTGGTGATCAGTGGTGACCACAGGGACTCAATGTAAAAAGGATAAGTGACCGCTGCAGGTCTAGCCGTTAATGGGATATCTACAATGCCTCCTCCATGTCTTGGGGAAGGTGGCCGAGAGAGAGCCAGGAAGAACGTAAAAATCAGAGGAAGTAGGACAGTGGAGTGGATGGAACACTGACTTCCCGGCATGGTATGGCTGTGGATTCTCGAACTCACAGAAGCTGTGGTTACCTACACACATCTGCAGAAGGCTGGGTGTCTTTGCACTCTTTCATGGGAGAGGAAGGGGCTCCTGAGGTCCTGCTGCTCCCTGATATTTATACAGATAAAGGTTGATGGGGGAGGGGGAGACATTTCCTTCGGTGGTGTACTTCCGGTGAGGTGCCCACACTCTTATAAACAACCCTTATGAAATGCATTGGGCCCAAAACAATAACAATAAACGAACAATGAAAACATAGTCGAGAAATCAGCAAGGGACTCATGGGGCGGGGATGAGAAAGGACATGGGGCTGAGAACATCAGAAACACATTGCTTATGTGTATAAAAATCTAAAATAAAAGTAATTGTAAATGGAGTCGTGGAGAGACAGTCTTATACCCATGTTCATAGCAGCAGCATCTGCAATGGCCAAAAGGTAGAAACAAGCCATGTGTCTATCAGGGGATGGGTGTCTAAACCAAAGGTGGCAGGTCTGGACATAACGTGGGATGCTATTCACCCTTAAGAATGGAGTGAATGCTGACAAATGCTACAACACAGAGGAGCCTTGAGGATCCCATGCTAGTGAAATTAAACTACAAAATCACACACCTTACATGATGTCATTATCCCTTACATAAGATACCTAGAAAAGCCAAGTGCAGAGAGACAGCAGGTCGAGCGCTGGTGAGCAGGGCCTGGAGGGAAGTGGGGAGTGAACTATTTAACAGTGATGGAGTTGGCGCTTTGCAACATGGCCGTCAGCTCTGTGCCTGGATGTTGGTAAGAGTTGAACATCAGTGTGATTTTAGACCATTCGGTGTTTAACATGTATACCACGCTGTACTTAACATGATTTTATACTGTGTTATTTTACCGCAACTTTTTTAAAAAGTTTCATGAGAAAGCCAAAGCTAGGCAGAGCCTGCACAACAGGAAAATGGGATGGAGACAGATGCAAGACCCAGGAAGAGACCAGGACCAGAGAGATTTTGAGATGCATCGGTTATGGGGAAAAAGGATGAGAAAGGGGCTTGTTTCCCAGTCTCCAGCCGTGTATCTGGGGTGGGAAAAATTCCTCAGTGTAAAAGGAGGAAGGGGGATGGATTTGAGGAAAGGGAGGACAAGTCTTGTTTTGAACTTACTTTAGCAACCTCGTGGGTCCTCAGAGAAGAGGGGCCTGCTAAGCCTCCGATATGCAAGGCAGGCACTCAGGAGAGAAGTCTTGGATAGAAACAGACATGCGTCATCTTTAAGACGTAGTCACTGAGATGACTGACATCCCTGATGTGCAGACACATGCTTGCTACCCCCAGCCCTTCCACAGTGAAGACAGGAGAATTCAAGTTCAAGGTCATCCTCTACTTCACCGTGAGTTGGAGGCCAACCTGTGCTACATGAGACAACACCTCAGGAAACCAAACAGAGTTTTAAAAGAAAAAACAGATTGGAGGAAGTAGAGAGCAGGTTCAGAGATCACTGGGGCTGAAAACTGAAGAAGGAGACAGTGAAGAGGGAGATGAAAGAGCCAGGAGCCACAGAGACAAAATGATTCTTCTTAGGAGGAAGGAGCAGTCGCTGCTGTCAACAGCTGTAGCATGGTCAAGAAAACCTCTGGACTCTAACAACTGGGAAGACAGGCCGGAGACCGTCATGGGAGAACTTGAAGAGTGTGGTAGACTCTAAAATCAAACGCAGTAGAACTACCAAGAAGGAAGTAGACATTAAGCCATGAATAGGAATTTGAGAAGAAAATTACAATACAAATATGCATACCATATAATCTCCTATAATGCAGACCTTCGATCTTGAAGGACAAAAAGAAAGTCTAATCAGCCGGGGACACCATTTCATTTTGGTGATGGCTAAGTACCAAGTGACATGGGATACAGGCACCTCCTTATCCCTGAATAAACAATCAACATAGCTGGCTAAGAGAAATACCATCCACGGGCTGGGGGTGTGGTTTAATGGTTCAGCACTTGCCTGGCATGCCTGAGGCCTTGGGTTCAGCCCTAGAGAGAGACACGGACACAGAGCGAGACAGAGAGACAGAGGTAGGAGAGAAAGAAAATCTGACTGGTCTAACAGTTTTTACTGTCTCTTCCTTTTCTAAAAAATCAGTAACAGAACTCTAGTTTATTGTGGGAAGCCTCTTTGGCTTCTAGAGATATAAGTACAAATCTTCGAGTGCTTTTCAGGAGAGCTTCATTTAAAAAGATGAATTCTTAGGTTTTCTCCCTTTCCAGAAAGACAATGTCATAGCTAGATCGCTGGGAGCCAGAGGAGGCCAGTGGAGCTACACTGAGACTCCAACTGTGTACTGATAAAGACAGAGCAGAAATTTACCTAGCCTCCTGGTGCTGTGCTAAAGACTCCATACCTTCTCTGAAGTAGTGGCCCACAGGATTCCTTTGGTTGTTATTTTTGTTTTACTTTTTGTCCAGACAGGGTCTCACAGAGCCTAGGCTGGCCTCGAACTTATGGTCTAGCTGAGGATGACCTTGAACTTCGGATCTTCCTGCCTCCACCTCCCTAGTGCTGGGATTACAGGCCTGTGCCACCACGCCAAGCTCTGCCCTCCTAGGGGGTCTTTCACACGAGAAAACAAAGCCCTACTGGATCGTAGTTGGCTCACCATTATTTAGGGTGCGAACTGCTGTGTCATCTGAAACACCTGATTTTGAATTATGATTCTCTTCAACTCTGGCCTTCTCAGGAGCAAAGCTGCTGCAGTCCCAACAGCACTCGGAAGGGCGAGCTCTTGGAGAAAACGCTTTACTGGGTGGCTGGTGGCCAAAGTTGCTGGGATAGCGGCCGAAGACTTACTGTACTGTCACGGTCATTTTAAACATCCAGTGTCCTTGAGAGTTACCCCTGAGGGCTGAGAATTCTTCCCGGAGTCCATCTGTGCTGTGTTCTAGGAGAGAAAGCAGCATGACATGGATGGAATTTGGAGAAGAAAGGGCCATAGAGGAAGACAGCCCCTGACAGAACCCAGATTCTAGCACCAGGACCCGACCATGGAGGGGCGCATTCACCCACTTCATTATCTGTGACCCACATGAAGGGCCACTGCTTAAGCAACTGCTTGCAGAACCCTGCAAGCAAATCACCGCACACTTCACTTACATGGTTTCATTTAGTCCTTAGAATACTGCTGTGCACTTAGGTGGCACTGGCCTCATCCCCATGAGGGAAATCTGGGGCACAGAGGTTAAACAAACAAGAGACTTGAAACTGAAACTAGATCTAACTAATGATAGTTTTAATAACAAGTCAACCTGGAGCAAGCTCTTACCATGTGCCAAGCATTTTACATGTATTAAGTCTAACAACTTCCTGAGGTAGGTACAACTCACATCGCCATTTTTTTTTTTTTTGAAGAAGAAGAAACTGAAATCACAAAAGATTAGTGAATTTGCCTCATGCAGAAGCCTTGAGATACCTAGAACATGACGTTTGCTTCACTCCAGATCTGGGTTTTTCCAAAACCTCTCACTTTTTTGAGTGTATGTGTGTGTGTGTGTGTGTGTGTGTGTGTGTGTGTGTGTGTGTGTTTGTGCATGTGTGCATGCGTGTGTGTGTGTGTGTGTGTGTGTGTGTGTGTGTGTGTGTGTGTGTGTTACAAGCACTGGTAAACAGAAGGAGGCCAGAAGAGGATCTCGGACGTCTCCCTCTATCACTCTTCAACCCAATAGAGAACTAAAAAACACAGAACACCATTCTGTACATCTTGGATTTCAAAAGATGTATTCCTGTTAAAAGCAAACCGTACCTAATCCCATTCGTTGGACATTAAGGTACCAAAAAGACAATGCCACTCAATTATTCCCTTTATTTTACAAACCCGGAAACGGAGATCACTCGGCTTTCCCAAATGCAATTAAGGGGGGAAATAATGGCACTCGAACAAAGGCAGACCCTCCTCTTGATTCTGGATGAAGAGGGGCAGAGAGCTTCTGCATTATGCAGACCTAGGACTTCAAAATTTTTAAGGTGAAATTTTTGTCTTCCCTCTTCCTTTCCCACCTTTGAAACACAGGCTCATTTTTCACTCCTGAGGAACTCAATCTTTGCAGCAGCTAGCCTGGGAACAGGGAGTGTGCTCTAAGCACCGAGGAGCTGGGGCTGGAGGTGCCTGCATGGGAAAGTGGAGCCATGGATCATACTGACATCTGAACGACATCCTGGAAGAAGAAGAAGGGAAAGGCCTGTGTTTCCTCCATCAGCGCTGCTCTCTGGCTCCAGGGCATGCTCACTTTGCCCTCACAGCAGAGGCGCTGAGGGGAATGAAGGACACTCAGGAAATCCCAGACCGAGGTCGGAATGGCGTCCTGGTACACCAGGACAGGCTCCTGGAGAAGCCCTCGGTCTCTCCTCCTTGATGAGCCTCTTTTCCTGTTCTCTCAAGCTGAAGGCTCTAGAAAGGGCAGCGTCTCTGAGACCTCCGGCTCCCCAGGGGCAGAGCCTCTGCTCTACCTCATTAAGCCAACCTCAATAAATGGACTTTCATTGCACGTGCAGGTCAGTGCTTTTTTTGGCTTGTATTCAAGCTCTCTGATAACTTTTAAAATAAAGATTAAAACCACAATGAGAAACCATTTTCTACTTTTGAAACACTGAAAATGTTTTCTAGTAGTAATCACTTAAAATTCATGGCATGATAGCCTCACATTCAGCAGGCAGAAATAAAGAGTGGCACACAGCTTGTCAAGAGCCTTAAAAATACTCGTGTTACCTGATCCACTGATTTTGACTCAAAAATTTGGCCTAAGAAATGAGCAGAAAGATAAACCACGATTGATGGGAGAGAATATCACAGCAATCTGTGGAAATCTATCTTTGAAGTCCATCCTGAACCGGTTCCACCTACACCCACCTTTGTACAAATTTTCACCCCACCCCATGGTTTCACTGGCATCTTCTTACCCGTCACAGTCCCCTGGACACCATGGAAAGAAGTCTGGAGTCCTGACCCAGCTGGACCCAAACCGGACTCGCTTACACCCTTTGTCAATCATTACTAGGACAGAGATGAACAGTTATTTCCCAAGTTGGGTTTCTCCAGTGCACCGGAAGTGGTGCAGATGTCCGTTGGAGCACAGGTGGAGACATCAGATGTCTTCCTCCACAGGACCGGCTGCATGAACTGTGGAGCTCTACAAGGGGGCTGCAGAGCTGTGGCGGTCAGCAGCCACCGCAGTGAGCGAGCACGCTGTGCAGAACATCCTGCTACGATCACATCGTCCCTTAGTCCGCCATGGTCTCTCCCCTTTTCTAATCAAACTCCTGAAGAAGACTAAACTTGCCGTTCCTCTCTCATATTTTCTAGAATTTAGCAAAATTGGTCTTTTCAAAGCCACTAAGGGCTTGCCTCGTCCGTGGCCTAGACCTTGTCTGCAGCATTGACGCAGGTTTCCATGTTGTGGAAACTCTTGTATTTCCTGGTCTTCCGCCTGCCCCCACCCCGCCCCATTCACTGTTTCTTAGCCTTCTTACGTCCTGGTTCCCTGTCATCCTCCCTACTTAGGGATATCACAGTGCCCCAGAACTCAGTCCTCTGACCTTTAGTCCTTTCTTTTTATAATCCCTAGTGACGTCACCTTGCCCAGAACTTTAGACACACCAATGTACTGATGGTTTGATTTCACCTCCAGTGCGGGGGGTGGGGGGTCCCTAACTCCCATATCAAACTGCTTACTCTGTTTCTGCATTTGGTTGTCCAGTAGGCATCTCAAGACTGTCTGAGTTTCTTAATTTCCCCTATGTCCCAATATTTATCCTAAAACTTACTCTTTCTCCACTTTTCCAGTCCAGTCAAACAGCACAATGATTCACTTGGTTGCTCAAGTCCATATCTGAACAGCAGCTACCCCTGCATGGTCGAGTGACAGACTTCTGGGTTTCCTGCAATACCGAGAAAGCAGCCTTGATCAGAGGGAGACATCAAGTACATCACAGGAGGGAGGAAGGTCAGGAAGAGTAAGCACAGACTTCACGAATTTAAGGCTTTGGGTGCAATACACAAAGACCTTGTTAAGAAACAAGACAAGGCAGAATACCGGGGTGAAAACAGGGCACTGTGCAGGGTTTGTAACTTAATGACCAGAAGGCAGGGTAGCCAAGAGCAACTGCAGTTTGACCAAATGCAGGTGCATGTGCACATGCTAGAGTGACAAATGCATTATGTGTTCATCGCCAGACCATACAGCGCCATCTGGGGCGAAGGTCATTGAGAACGACCCCAGGCACAGCTACAAAGTCCCTCTCCTTATGACTGCTCCTGAAAGAGCACAGAGCATTTCGAGGACTTGGGAAAAGGGAAGAGGACCTGGCTCCCCGACCCTCTTCTAGCCCAGGCAAGGTAAGTATCTGCCAGGGCCCAGGAGCATGGAATCGCAGCCTGACATGTTCTGCACAGCTATGGCGGTGGCTGGAAGCAGCTGGTGTGACCATAGAAGGCAGCAAGCATGAAGTCTTGAGATTCTTCACCAGGGTAATGTTCTACTGGCTGACCCTTTGTTCAGGACCCGGAGCTTTTGGGTTTTGTCTTCATTAGGGTTTCCATGATCAAAAGCATGATCAAAAGACCATGATCAAAAGCAACTTGGGAAGGAGAAAGTTTGTCCCAGCTTACACTTCCACATGAAAGTCCATCATCCAAGTTGAGACAGAAACTCGAGGAAGGAACTTGGAGGCAGGAACTGAACAGAGACCATGGAGGACTGTGCGCACCTTGCTGGTCATGGCTTGCTCGGCCTGCTTCCATATCCAGCCCAGGGCCACCAGCCCAGGGCCACCAGCCCAGGGATGGCTCCACCCACAGTGAGCTGGGCCCTCCCACGTCAATCACTAACAAAGAAAATTCCCTACAGATTTGCCCACAGGCCAATCTGACCAAGCACTTTCTCAGGTGAGATTTCCTCTTCTCAGATGACTCCAGCTTGGGTCAGCTTGGCAAAAAACTAACCAGGACTGCTTCTATCTGTTTCCGAGCTTCCTGTGGGCAAGATTCATGACTGAAATCCACATTAGTCTGTCGTTTCCACAGATAAGGAACCCACAAGTGTGGGGTGGGGGTTAAAGGGAATGCCCGCTGAAGAACTAGTTCATGCAACAGTGAAGGCATGGCACGTCCACTGTCTGCTGGGATTGGGCCAGAAGGCTGAGGACTCTTGAAAGAAAGTGACCATCTAACGCAAAGGTCATTGGCCAGCAGAATCCTTTCTTGTTCTGGGAACTCAATCTTTGCTAGATTTATCATCGTATGAATTTCCTACAGAAATAGGTTTGAACACAAGAAAAAGAACAAGATGCTTTAAATAAAAACAAAGCAAATACTTGTCGGAGGAGAGAAGGAAAAACGAGAGGAGGGCTCTGGAAACGAGAAAGCCGTGAGGGCCCAGAAGCAGTCCTCCTCTTAGACGCTTCCTTTGTGGGTTGTTTTAATATTTATTTTATTTTTATACATGTATATGTGTGCCTGATCCATGTACATGCACCGTGTGCATTCAGGATCCCTCAGAGGCCAAATGAAGGCATCTGATCCCCCAAACTGGAGTTACAAACAGTTGTGAGCAGCCATGTGGGTGCTGGGAACTGAACCCAGCTGTTCTGCAAGGGCGGTATGTGCTCTCGCCCACCAAGACATCTCTCCAGCCCAAGTCACCAGTGGAGCTTGAGTCCTTTGCTCCTGAATTCTTCGTTGTTGTCATCTATTATTTGACCCTTACTGTCTGTCTGTCTCTCTGACCTCTGAGACTGAATCTGATTAACCTTACAATAAATGTTTATAGGAAAAGTCTAAGCCTTGCCTCCCGGTGGATGAGCAGTCCCATTTATGTTCATTTCTCAAAGTCAGCCTGTCATTCTGAGTTTATAAAATCATAAATTCTAGAGCAGGATGGCATCTTGAGGTTCACCAACTTCAACTATCTGGGCACTGGGAAAACGATGTTGAGCAGAAATGAGTCTCAGCCCCAGCCCATCTATTTCCACCACTTTCTCTACAGCATCATGGGAAGAAAACATAGGAGTATCACAGCCAGGGTATCCCCTCCCACAGACAGAGAGGGACACGCCTCTTTCCACATGCTGCACATTCATTACTGTGGGGATTAATGGTTCAGTTTGGTTGGTGTTAAACAAAGTGACTCATGTGGCTGATGTGGAGGATCAGCAAAGAAGAGGCTGGAGTTTCCTAGCTGGTCGTCAGGAGCTGTCCCTGAAGGGCTAAGACAAGGGTATTAAGCCTTGCCACAGAGCCGATTTTAGACGAGGGTTCTGATTGCTGGATAAATCACAGCAGGAAGTTGAAATGAGTGGTGTGGAGGGCGCAGGCAGGGTACATTAAGGGGAAGCAAACAGGCCCGTCTACCTTAGAGAAATCACTGCATCAGAGCAGAGAGGATCGGGCACAGTGTCCAGGGAAATAAGGAGGGACAGGAAAAAGGGAAGAGTCTATATGAGATGCATAAATCAAGATGGTAGGGTGGTGTCGGAGGAGGCACAGAGTTAAAGGAAAGGAGGAAAGCGGTGGCCGAAGCAAAACCGAATGCAGACACCAGACTGCAAGAACAGCCACAAAATTCGGAAATGTATTCGCCTCTCCTCAGTTCCTTGGCTTGGTGAGTCATTCGTAGTGTCTTTTTCATGCCAAGTTAGACTGACATGACCACAAGGCCCAGAGCTCCTGTCTTTTCTCCTTGCCAGCCAACGCACAGAGAATGCAAATGTGATTTTAAAAAAAATGACCAAGGGACAACATTCATTGTAGTCATAGCTGTCAATCAACTAATCACATATAACTTATTCATTGATTCCAAACATTTGCTGAGCATTCAATATGTACCAGGCACTGTGCAAGATACAGCATTGGACAGAATTGTTGCAGCCTCTATTCTTCATGCGCTAACACTCTAACAAGGGGGAAATGTGATATGCTACACAACCACATAAAAGGAATTTGGGGTATCAGCCATGCTACAACTTGGGTGTTCCCACTAGACTCAGCTGCATTTAGTAGAAAACCTAAATGAAAGAGACCCAAACAAATAGAGGTTGGTTTTTCTCATGCAGTCAATCCAATAAATACTGGTACATTTTTCATACATGGAAATATGGATGTAGATAGTCTATAAAAGATGCAACTCCTCACAATGGCACAGGACCCGGTGCAGATCTGTTGATCTAGACAGGCAGTGTGACCCAGTGCTCCATGCAGGGATGTCCGCCCCTGCTTGTTTGAATTGGTATTACTTAAAAGCTCTTATCAAATATTACTCTTGAATCTTGGCCCTGCTACTCATTAGCTGCCTGACATTGAGAAAGGCGTTCAGTATCTCTCCAGTTCTTCAATTCCTTATCAGTAAAGTGGATGGAAAGAGCAGGCCCTCTCTCCTAAGTCGCTTGTAAGAATTAATTTACGTGAACTGCCAGAATAGTAGAGTGGGCATGGAAGGGTCATTCAAGTGCTGGTATTAGTGTCCTGCCAGCTTTTATATGTTGTATTTTGATCCTCATTCTTAGCCTTTCATGACCTCTGTCAAGGAGGGGTACCCAGCTTCAGGCACCATAAAATGCTCAAGACAAGAATGAAAGGAAGTAAAGAGCTTGCGTGTTAAAGACAGTCTCTAGCTTGTGCTAGAGTGGAAGTGCCTAGTGGAAGGTCTTTAGATCATTGAGGATACCCTTGAAGATTAAGGGGGCCTTACCCCTTTCTCTTCTGCTTTCTGGCCACCAAATAAGCAGTTTGGCTCTGCATGGGCTCCCCCTGTGATGTGTTGCTTTATCAGAGCCCCAAAAGCAAAAGATCATAAACTTGATCATAAACTTCAACCTTCAAGACAAGGAGCCAAGATGAACCTGTTCAGTTGATGACCATCTCAGGTGTTTGCTACAGTGATGGAGCATTTACCACTACAGTAGCGGAACACGGAGTTACTATGGTGCCATCCCTAACTACAGCTCAACTTCTCAGAGGTACCAGAGTTAGCAGCAGCCCTCACTGACCACAACCCTCAGTTGTCTTGTGTCCTGACTCTCTCCTGAGTTTTCTCTTTGGCTGGTTGCCTCTACTACAGTCTACCCACGGGTTCCATCCCTAAGGGCCTGAAATGATTTTTGGATAAGATTAAAATTAAATTGATAAACTTTGAAGAAAGCAGGTTGCTCTTCAGAATGTGTGCCCCTCCACCCCCACATGTGCTGAGTAACCCTAACAGCACAAACGAGGAAGGCATTGAAGCAAGCCCAGGCAGCTGTGGAAGCTACCCTTCCCCTTGGACCATGAGATCCATAAGATCCAACACTGTTCGACACATCACTGGCTAACAACACGTGACATTTGAAGGCTTTAGCAGGTCCCCTACAGGTCAGTGGTTCTCAGCCTGTAGGTTGCAACCCCTCTGAGGGTCACATATCAGATATCCTGCATATTAAATATTTACATTACAATTCATAACAGTAGCAAAATTACTGTTATGAAGTAGCAGTGAAATAATTTTATCTTGAGGGTCACCACAACATAAGAAACTGTATTAAAAGGTCAAAGCATTAGGAAGGTTGAGAACTACTACTCTAGGTGAACACACATGCACACGCGCCCACACGCACGCGCATGCACACCTATCAATCCTGTTTCTGGAGGATCCTCGCTGATCTAGAACCCTTCCCCGAGTCTTGTCTCTTCGTGTCCTAGTTTGGCTCGCTCTCTGTCACTATGATAAACACCATGACCAAAGCAACTTGAGGAGAAAGGGGTTTGTTTCATCTTACACTTTTCAGTCCATCATTGAGAGAAACTGAGGCAGGAACTCAGAGCTGGGAACTGAGAAAGAGGCCATGGAGGAACACTGCTCACTGTTTTCTGTGGCTTACTCAACCTGCTTTCTCACAGAACCCAGGCTTCCTGCCCACTGTGTGTGGGGTGGCTCTCCACACAGTCGGGCGGGCCATCCTGTGGTCATCATTAATCATGATAATGTCTGACAGATGAGTCCACAGGCCAGTTTAATGAAGGCGATTCCCCAACTGAACTTCCCTCTTCCTAGATGACTTGGGTTAGTGATAAGCTGGCAGAAACTAGCCGTCAGTTCTGGTGGCTGCAAGCCTTCCTCAGCTTGTGGCTGCACCTTCCTGTTTCTTCACCTTCATGGTGCCCTCTCCTCTGAGTGCCACCTCTACTTCTGTCTTTCCTAAGGACACTTGTCACTGGATCCGGGAGCCATCAGTTAATCCAGAGTGATCTCATTTTGAAATTCTTATCTATGTCTGCAAAGAAGCTTTTTGAAAAATAAGTTCACGTTTATAGCTTCTAGGGATTAGAATGCAGGCATATCTTTCTAGGGCACCACAATCCATCGTATCTCCTTACAGCCTGTTCTCCTTACTTAGGGAGGGAGACCTTTTATATAATAAGCTGCTCAGTGGCACGCCTGCGCACCTGAAAAAGTTTCGATGGGCTTCGTTTGTGTATTGGTGAGGGTTCTCTAGAGTCACAGAATGTATGGAATGAAACTATATATAACATATAACATATATATATATACATATATTAGCTGCAGTCCAGCTAGTCCAACAATGGCTAGCTGTGAATGGAAAGTCCAAGAATCTAGTAGCTCCTCACTCCCTCGAGGCTGACTGTCTCAGCTGGTCTTCTGTATATTCTGGAACCCTGAAGAAGTCGGCTCCACTGCCAGTGAAGGTATGGATGTGCTAGCAAGGCGAGGGCAAGCAGGCAAAGAGCAAAGCTTCCTTCTTCCACGTCCTTATGTAGACTTCCAGCAGAAGGTGTGGCCCAGATTACAGGTGTGTCTTCCCACGCCTTCCCATGCCTCAAGATGCAGAACAAAGGTGTGTGTCTTCCTACCTCAAAGGTCCAGACTAGAGGTAGATTCGCCTACTTCAAACCAAGCAGAAAATCTCATACAAGTGTGCTCTCCATTTCTGGATTGTAGTTCATTCCAGACAATCAAGTTGACAACCAAGAATAGCCATCACACTTTGTATTTCAAAACAAAATCACTTCTTGAGATAGTCTACCATATCCTTTAAACCTTGCACAAACCCCTGACCTCACCCTGTGTCTCCCTAAACCTTGGCCACACAGAACTGTTGCTCCTTCTGGAACTCAACACACTTACCTCCCCTTGAGTACATTTGCCCTACTGTGTCCTCTACTGTGACTCCACATGGTCATCCACATCATAGCTCAACCCTCACCTCCTCAATGGTGGCTTTCCCAGAGCACTCAGCCTAAACTGTGACATTTCCCAGGTTCCCTACCTCTATCTAGATTATGTATTTGTTTACTGGCTTATTTCCATAATCCAGGATTATAAAAATTTCATCTTTTTCACTGTGCTATTTCTCATCGCCTAGCCCCAGCAGAAGCATGAAAATCTTCATTTGTTACAGAAAGCATTTTCAAATACGCAGTAGACTCTAAGATGGATTGGTTGCTGTGGCTGTTTTCTGGAGGCTGAAGCCCAAAGCTGAAATCAAACGGCATTAGACAGCCAAATTTTTAAGCCCAAGGAACTTTTCAGAAGCTACTAGATGTTGCGCTGACTGACACCCATGCAGGGATTTCTGAAAGGGCCCAGAGCTGGCACACATACCTCATCTAGAACTCATCACCCCCTCACATCAGATATATAGCCATGAGAAGTAGGGAGAAAAATATTATTGTCAGTAAGTTCAGTATTGGTGGTAAGAGAACATCTCTTCCTGTATGCTGGAAAACTCTTTTGTAACATTAAGTGACATGGATTGAGCTTAAAAGATGTCATGAAGATACAGTCTTATTGATGGGATTTGTGTCCTTTCAAGAAGAGGGAGAGATCCAGATGGCTTAGAGAGGTAGTATTCTGTAATTTGGAAAGTGACCTTCCTGGACTCCCAAACATGCTGACACAGTAGCCTCAGACTTCCAACTTCTAGAGCTGGGAAATTTAAATATCTGCTATTTAAATTGCCCTAACTAAGGCATTTTTGTTACGTTATCCCAATAAGAAGAGCTTCCCCTTTTCTAATGACTTGGTTTTTTATCTCTAATATCTGTTGGTCTTGCTATCAAGGCAAGCATAATGTGGCAAGATCTCTTAGAGAATGTTCTAGGAACCTAGAAATGGCACATCAACTTTTCATTTCTCTCTCTCTATTGTGAGAAAAAAGAACGGGTTTTTGGTGGATGCAGCCTTAGATTTCAGGGTCTTTGGTAAAAGAACGCTGTTTACTTGGCTATGATGAAAGGCAAACATCTTGGTAGAACAGCAGAGGACAAAATGCCCCTAGTGCACCACGGAAGAAGATAGGGCAAGCCTATCCCAGTCTTCTGTGGCCTCCGGGTGACACACAACACTTTACATAACTTGGAGATCTCAAGCAATGTCAACACAAATAGGAGAGCAGGAGCCATACGCAGGTCTGAGGGCCTGTGGACCAGCTAAAGAGGTGTTAACCGGGAGAGTGGTCCTCAAGGATGAAGGATGAGAGTGATCACACAAAGAGAAAAGACATGCGCATCACTTGCGAGGAGACCATCACTACCATCAGATAGAATCAGGCTGAAAGGAAGAGAAGAGAGAAGGAGTCCACACTATTCTCACTGTGAGTAGTCTCAGAACACTTGTGCTCAGGGGAGGAAGGAACAGGTTGCCTCAGGTTCATCTCTGGCCCTCCACTCCAACCTCACTAGGGCTACCAAGAGTCATCTGTGTGGGACCAAGAACAGAACTCTCAATCAAGTTTGACAACAGGGTCATGGAAATGAGCGGGCCCATGCAGACTCTGAAACAGGACTATTCACATCACCTAGGCAACTAGAAAGTGATTAAATCTGCCCAACAATCACTGAGGGAGCCCTGGGGGAGGCAGTTATGGCATTGCATAGTTGGAAGCAGAAAATGAGAAAAAAATAAACTTCAGAATGGCATTACATTGAAAAGGCCTGGGATCCTGCAAAGAACTGATTCTATAAAACAGGCAGAGCTTCTGTAAGGCAAAGGACATCATCATTTAGATTAAGTGTCAGGCTACAGAATGGGAAAAGATGTTTACTAACCACACATGCAATAGAGGACTGATATCTAAAATATATGAAGAACTCAAAAGACTGGACATCGAGAAAACAAACAACCCAATTTAAAAACGGGGTACAGAACTAAACAATTCTCAAAAGAGGAAACACAAATGGCCGAGAAGCACCTAAAGAAACAGTCAGCAGTCTTAGTTATCAGCAAAGAACAAATGCAAACTTCTTTGAGATTTCATCCTACACCAGTCAGAGTGGCCCACATCAATAAAACAGATGACAACTTGTGCTGGTGAGGATGCAAAACAAGAGAGCACTCATCCATTGCTTGTGGGAGTGCAAACTTGTGCAGCCACTACGGAAATCAGTGTGGCGGTTCCTCGGGAAGCTGGGAATTGATCTACCTCAAGATCCAGCTATTCCACTCTTGGGCATGTGCGCAAAGGATGCTTCATACTACAATAGAGACACTTCCTCAGCAATGTTTATTGCTCCTCTATTAATCATATCCAAAAATTGGAAACAACCTAGATGTCCCTCAACAGAAGAATGGATAAAGAAAATGTGGTACATTTACACAATGGAGTATTACTCAGCCATTAAAAAATGAAATCTTGAAATTCAGAGGTAAATGGATGGAACTAGAAAAATATCATCCTGAGTAAGGAAACCCAGAAAGATAAATATGGTGTGCATTCACTTAATGAGAATGCTGGCTGTTAAGTCTTTGACAAGCAAACTACAGTCCTTATAACCACAGAGGAAAGGTACAGAGTAAGGGAATGGGAGAGGGACGGATCTCCCCAGGAAGGGGAGACAGAAACATCTGGTGCTTGAGGGCTGGCCTCCAGGCAGAGAGTGACAGAGCCAGAAACATAACGTCCTCCACGTGAGCACTGGTGCAGGCGCAGGCACACACACACACACACACACACACACACACACACACACACACACACAGAAATTTAGAAAGACCTATTGGTCTCTTACTGTCCCTCAAATTCAAAGCTTCCTCACTGGCTCTCTAATAAGCCTCCCCCTGCCTCAGTTGCTGTCCACCCCGAACACTAGCTCCCTCTTCACTCTGCGCCACTGTTCTTCCTCCCTTGGCCCCATCACTCACATGCTAAATGGTGGACTCATTTTCTCCAGCCTTCCTAAGAGCCAGGGTCTCGTCTGCTCTGTTTAGTTCTATGCCCTTCCTCCTGGAATGCTCCCAAGCACATGGGGATCCATGCCACAGAGTATACAAAGCTTCCAGTGTGGCTGAGCAGGGAAATGGTGGTTGGCCTGGCAGAAATGAGACCCGAGACTCACTAGCTGGCGTTTGTCATCTGTTCTGCTAGGGGCATGGATAGAAGAAGACCGGAAGGAGAGAAAGAAAATCCTAGAAAAGCAGAGGAGGAAAGTCCTAGGACCTCAACACCCCCGACTCATAGTCAACAAGCTCTGCTTGAGCAGAGGCCTTTCACAAGGGGCCCCTCTGTCCCCACACATGGCTTCCACCACTTCCTTCTCCACGAGCCCTACCATTGTACCCCAAATGCTGGGAGACATTAAACCTGAAACAAGGAGATGGACAGTCTGGGTCCTCCATTTCATCTTGGCATCCTCATTAGCACGACGAGATGGTTAACAGATTCAGTGACTCAGGAATCAAAGGCTACGAGCTAAGGTCTTACATAACAGCTACTTCCTCGCCTCCCTACCGCACAGCTCTAAAAGAAATGTCATTGTGGTTGCCAATACGCGCAAACAACAGTGCAGTCCTGGAGAGTCAGGCCCGGTCAAGTGAGACCCTCTAAGGAGGCAGAGTAAAGCCTTTGCCTTCAGGAAGAGGCAGGAGAAAGGGTGTAATTTTGCTTCCAGGCCTCAAGGTGTTGGCTTTTACAGGAAGGCAATCTCTTTCTTAGAGCGCCACCTACTGGTGCAGGGCTGTCCAGCAGTGGCTAACTTGGCTTGTACAAAAGTACCTCATCTTGACTTGAGTGCACTTTAGAAAAGAGCATCGCATGGTATTTAAAAACAAGATCTCTCTCATGAAGGGGGTTGCTATAGCAGCTTTGCCATTTAAAAAATAGGAAGAAGAGCTTCCTGGGCATTAGTTTTTATAAGAAACAATCAGATCATTTCAGTTATCTTTTGCTTTATGTGAGTGCCTTGCCTTGGTAAGGCAAGCATACTCCATGTGCTAACCAAAGCCGAACGGAGAGATTTACATTTTAATTGCAGTGAGGGACATCCTGCTTTAAAGACTCCCAAGAGTAACCGAATCCTTTCTAAAGTCAAACAAGCACTCCATCATGTTTGCTCTTAAATTCAGCCTCACATTTAATTTGCTCCAAATTCAGGCCCACCTGTTCACATAACCTGGGTTCTGGGCAATTTTAAATGACAGCCGTTCACTCACACCCTCTTTAAAAACAAGCCAAATACGCTCCAAGCCCATTTGGAGCCCGCAGCGAAGCCTGTGGAGAAGATTATTTATGAGGTGATTCGCCTGCCTGGATCTGGGAGTGGGGCAGCCCAGACAGGCCCCACACTCTTGTCTTGCCCAACAGTCTCTGGCTTGTCACATGATGTCCTCAGCAGCTACCCCTCCAGGGTGCTGAAAATCGCTATTTAGAGTCCTTAATGCTACTGGCCCATCCCCCAAATTAATAGAAGAATTTTGTGTGAGAGGCATAAGGAGGTTAGTAACTAAGGGGTGGGGGAAGGGCTTGAATTAGAAGGATTACATCTGCCTTCATTATGGACCAGGCAGGGAAAGAGCATTCTCAGAGACTGAGATCCTGGGACCTGGTAACAATGTTATTCATATCAAGCAAGATCACTTAAGGCCAAGAGCTTTAAAAGATGGTGTTATCTGCTCTCTGCCAAGAAAAGATGGCTCTGGGTATTTGAATATGATCTTAAGTGTAAGCATTTGCATTGTGAGTAAATCAGAAAGAACTGATTTAAATCTCAATTGTACCTCATCATCCTTTAAGATGCAGGGGGGGGGAATTATTTATCCTCCGTGGTTTGATCTTCTCAACCATAAACTGGAATAATATGAACACTTTCCTGGTAGGTTGTCAAGTGAGAGCATTATGAGGCTTCAGAACACGGTGGTGACCGTTAGCCATAATGACCCAAATGTCATATTCCTTTAGTCAACACCGACTGAAGAACGTTCAAAGGCCAGAATGAGATAGAAAGGGCATTGAGTTAGATAAGAAGGCTCAAGGCTTTGTCCATGGATGCAAAAAACCCTGCCCTTACCTCAAAGGGAATAAGAGGTGGTCATTGTGGGACCAAGTATGAGCCACTGAGGACCAGGAACACAGACTCGGGTCACCCCAAATGCCATGTTCTACCTTGGAAGTGGTTATATGAGACCGTATTTGTTACAGAACAAAGAAAGTCATAAGTCAAGATATTTGACAGACATGGTGGTGGGGACCACAGTAGGCAGGTTATAGCAAAGCAGGGAAATATTTACAAAGGCCTTAGATGCTACTCAGTGGCATCATTAGCCCTGGGCTGGTAGCACCTGGGGATTTAACCTCCAGTCATAAAGGGTGTTCGATCACACGCAGAGGTGAACAGTAGATGGCTATTTAGAGGTCTAAGATAGGTCATGATAAGCGCGGCCCTGGACCTGCAACATTCCAACTCTTTACAATCACTGAAGTTTTAATGAATCAGTCAGACTTGTAGAACGTTTAGCACAGGTACAGCATTTTTTCTGGGAACATCACATGTCCTAGCTCTGTTTGGAATTGCCTGTGACTCATAGCTGGTCCATTGGCTCCCTTTGGTCCTTATTCTCCTCATTTACTAGATAAAACCACAATGGTAACCAAAGATTTGTTGCTTTTAAGATGACTATACAGGGACTGAAGCAATGGATCAGTGGTTAACAGCACTTGCTGATCTTGCAAAGGAACCAGGTTCAATTCCCAGCATCCACATGGCAGTTCACTACTGTCTGTAACTCCAGTTCCAGGGGATCCAACGCCCTCTTCTGACCTCTGCAGGCATGCACATGGTACACATACATACATACATGCAGGCAAAACACTCATGAATTTTTTGAAGTGGCTTCACAGTTCTGAGTACTAGAAGTATAAACACAGTTATTCTACGGAACCCAAGGAAAGCATTCCAATCTAAACTTTACGGTAAGTAGCTTCCCTTCATTTGCAGTGTCACGAATATGTGCATATCTTAAAGAACAAGGCTCCTTTAAATCGTTACTAAAGGTTTGGTTTGAAATGAGGTCAGGGAACACAGAATGTGAATGCTCTTGGCACCATGGGGGGCTCCTTATGGGCTCTGTCACAGCCTCTCTCTCTCTAAGGAGCTGGGACAGCTACAAGTTTGGCACATGCAGGCTTCCCTACAGAGTAATTGTTCATTGGGTGGAACTCAGGCAAAAGGAGGAGCTGCTTAAGACATGAGCAAATATTCTCCAAGGATCGTATTTTAATCACCACCTTGGACATTTCAAACCGGTAAGAATGACACGTGGGGAAAGGACCTTGTAATCGACTCAGAGCAGCAACGTGAGGTCAATCTAGAACAGAAGGGATTCCTAGAAATCAGATTTATGACTTGTCTCCTGACAACAGCGGTTATTGACTCCTTGGCTTCGTCGATTGGGGATAGGCACATTTATAACAGAATTTCCTTTTCCAGAGAAGTTGACGCAGTCTTGGTAAGAAGTCGGTGCGAGGGCCCGTCCTGTAAGAACTGCAAAAAACCCAACTGTAGATGCCACATATTAGCCCTTACCCAAGCATAATGAAACAGGAATTTCCTAGTAAGTTAGCCTGTCTGATTGGTAGTGTCCGATGGAGTTGCTTAGGCCTGGGAATAATTTTCTGGGTCCTCTTGGTGGATCAACAGCACACACACATTTTAAATATAAAACTAAATTTGTATATAGGAAAACTCTAACAGCAGTGACAAAAGCATCCCTTAATTCAAGAAGCCAAAGAGAACCGTGAGTCCTGTTTAACAGTATTTTTGTGTATATTTGTATACAGCTGTGAATAAAAATGGGATAGATGTGGTTACAATTTCATACAGTCCACTAAAGAGATAACAATAAATGGTGTATACAGTTCTTTTTTTATGCATGATTTTGTATATATGGCTATTTTTCTTTCCATGAAAATGATATTAAAGTATATATACTGTTTTTTATACACATTTCATATTGTTAGCATTTTTCCATATCAATAAATATTCTTCTATGCTTTAAAAAAATGGGATAGACTCTGTAATTATTTTAATGGCCTGAAGAAAGTTCTGGAATACTTTGAAAATCAAAGAATTCTGAGATTCACATAATGAGTAAGTTAGAATGCAGAAACTTACAATACTCAAGACTCAAATGGGCATTAGACTGTGTTGGGTCTTAGGAAATGCTACCCTGGGTGGGGTGGGTACTGAAGATGAGGGAGAAGGCTTTGGAAGCAAGAGAGTCACAGCCTTCCCTTGCCTTTCTGAGAGCTGGGCATAAACTCTGACCTACCTTGCCTGTTCCAAAAGGGCCAGGCCCTGTGCCGGGGATGAAAGCTACAGCGAGAACTAGATGAATCTGAGCCGACGGGCCTTGCTGGGTTCTAGCATAGTCCGTTACCACGGGAGCACAGCTTGGTTCACTCACATTTCCACACAAACATTCTATACTTCATTGAGCCAAAGCATAAAAATGGTTTTCCCTGGCTTTATACACTATTGTGTTAATGGGGGGCACTGAGCATGTCTTTGCAGTGTGAGCCTGCCCGAGGATGTCAGCTCCCTGCACTGGAGAGTCAGGGATACTTGTGAGCTGCCCTGTGCTTGAATCAGACCCAGGCCGTCTGGAAGAGCGGCCAAGTGCTTTTAACCCCTGAACCATCTCTCCAGTCCAGAGTATTCCTTTCTGAAGGCTCTCGTGTCACATAAAATTCTAAGTAAATTCACTACACTTTATTTTTATTAACTTGTCTTTTGTTATAGATGTATGGGTCATGACCTTCATGAGGAGAAGGGCGGGTGACATCTTTGCACCCCACACTTACATTCTAGAGTATACTTTCAAGAAACAAAAACCATTTGTCATTGTAAGGCAGTGTCTCCTCCCCACACCCGCGCTGACACACAGCCCTTTCTACCGGGTCTATTTTATTATTTTTCAGCTTTATATTGGGGAGAGGCTTCCTTTGCTTTTCTTTCTGTCCTTTTTATTTGCTCCTAATATCTAAGAAGCCTGAGACCACTTAATTGTGTCCTGTGCCTCTCTTTTAGTTCCCCCATTATTGGAAAGAGACTTCAAAGCATCCCCAAAACGTAACCATTAAGAGCGTCATTGAACAGCCAAGGGAAGTTAGTGACAGCGGCTGGTGTGGAGACTTGAGACTGAAGAGACTGTATTGTCCAGTGAGAATAAAAGATTGCAATTAAAACTAATTGGATATAAAACGATAATACCCTACAACCATCTTCTGCTTCAATAACATTAAAATGAGTCTACCGTTAAAACTCAAGGACGTGGCTACTATTGAAGTGGTCATGTAATCTATGAGAACTCTTAAGGGATTAGAAAAACATGTTTCAATATATGAAATACAGTATATTATCCATTACCTATTATTGTCATGTGAAATTGGCCAGGCTTTCACGTACCTGCTGCACAAGACACACAGCACTCAAAACCAAAGGGAGTTGGTGCTTCAGAAAGTAAATCTAGAGCATCAGAGATGACTCAGTCATTAAGAGTACTTGTTCCTGCAGAGGAGCAGGGTTCAGTTCCCAGCATCCACATGGTGGCTCACAACCATCTATGACTCCAGTTCCAAAAGATATGATGGCCCCCTTGGGCACTAGGCACACATGTGGTGCACATACATAAGCACATACATACATGCAGGTAAAACACTCATACACATGAAAATAAAATAAATAATTTTTAGTGGTTTTTTTTATGAAATTTGGGAGTTTAGAATATAGTTTTTAGCAAAATCCTAATTCATAGGCAGAAAGTCTTTCAATTTGAAAAGGAATTAAAGGGCAAATAATATAACTGAATATTCCATTAAATAACAATAAAGCTTAACACATGCTGAGTGCCTGTGCTAGACAGATGCTCACATGAACTAACTCCTTTGATCCTGGTAAAAGTCCCTGTGGTCGTGTGCTGATAGCCTCCCCATCGAGGAGGTGGGGAAACTGGGGAGTAGCTAGTAGACAGCTGAGTGTGGATCCTAGCCTAGGAAGCCTAGCTCAGAGCCTCCATGGCAATGGTCTCCTCACTAGCTCAGAGCCTCCATGGGCAATGAGTTAGTCTCCTCTTGCTCTCTCAATATAAAAGAACAAAGACCGTCCTTGGTTCTTAGTCCAAATAACTCAGAATCTTTCAGAATTTACCAGAACATTTTCCTTGAGACCTCCCCTGTCTCCTCAGACTACGTGTGCTCTGTGTCCTTTACTCAACCTGTCTAGTGTCATAGACACTAAACAGCACTGCCCAACTTACAAGTGTTGAAGTTACTCACGAACAAGCTTCCTTCCTCAGTGTAACTCTCCAAGACAGCAGGCTCTGCCACTCTTTTTATCATCTCTGTTCCCTCAAGGCCAGGCACAGACGAGACCCATGATAGGTCTTCACCGCATGGATAAATAAACAAACATCATATCTGTCCTGCGCATAGGGGATGATGAACAGTTTACAACCATTCCAGCAGAGTCACAACAGATCAGTCATGACATCTGCTGGTGGTTTTATATATCAAGGAAAAGCTCGTTGGCAAATAGAAACCTGTGGCATGGCTCGCTAGCTCACTGCTGGCACCTTCTCACTCACGTTAGGCTGTAAACCTTTAGTAGGCTCTGATGTGGTCCTGCCCTGAGAGGGGGTGTAACTGGAAACAGAAACAACAGTACCAGCCTCACAGGCTCTGGCTGCAAAGCCTTGAAGGATGAACAGCAAAAATCACCCAGAGGTTTTGTTAGTGGTCGGGATTTGTAAAAAGCAGTCTACAAAGACTTGAGTTATGATAGAGAGGCTGCATCTTCACTTGGTCCAAGGCTTCTAATGAGAACAGCTTACCTTAGGTAATTTGACCATTTCCATTCCAGGAAGCCTGGGTCAGAGTCCAAGGTAGCCTGCTAGTTTAACACATTTTACGCCCCCCACGGATCTTCCCCAAAGTCTTGTGTTGGCCAATGGGACACAAGAGTAAACAAAACAGAGGCAACATTACTCCACAGTGTGGTGTAGCAGGCAATACAGTGTGTTAAAGGGCGACCAGCAAGCCTACAGCTTGTGGGGAGGGGGGCAGCGGGGTGTCTTTTAAAGCTCTTTCAATACTAAAACAAAATAGCTAAACAGAACATGTGCATTTCTCTGCATTTCCATTATTTTCATCAAATCTGTTTTTGTAAAGACTTATTGTGGGGCTGGAGAGATGGCTCAGAGGTTAAGAGCACCGACTGCTCTTCCAGAGGCCCTGAGTTCAATTCCCAGCACCCACATGTTGGCTCACAACCATCTATAATGAGATCTGGCACCCTCTTCTGTATACATAATAAATAAATAAATCTTTTTTTAAAAAAAAAAAAAAGACTTATTGTGTGTAGGTAAGTATTGTGCCCACGTGTATGTATGTGCATCACATGTGTGTTGTATAGGTGGGGTCCAGAAGAGGGCATGCCCTGGAACTTCAGTTACAGGTGGTTGTGAACCACCACATGGGTGCTGGGAACTGAACCCAGGTCCTCCGGAAGAGCAACAACTACCCTTAACTGCTGAGTCATCTCTCCAGCCCCGGCACAACAGCTGGTACTAAGGCATTTTGGATCTTCCAGCCCAGCACTTATAGCTGCATGACTGAGTCAAAGGGAGACTGAGAAAAGTGACCAGTCAGTCTACAGAACTATAAGAAATCATAGACTGTTTTCTCTTTTTGTAAGGGCAGTTTGTGGCATTCAATAGACTTTGTAATAAATCCAATTTGTCTATTTCAGGATTGTTTATTCTGTTTCATTAGTCAGCTTATCTCAGTTACTATCTGATAGGATACATACATTTTATTTCCTTTATTTCGCTTTTTTTAACTTAAAAGTAGGATGTTTAATTGGTTTTTAGTTCTGTGTGTGTGTGTGTGTCTGTCTGTCTGTCTGTGATATGTGGACCCATGTGTGCGTATATGGAGTCTAGAGGCTAGAGGGGGACACTGGAGGGAACAAAGAGGCACCCAGAGTGTCTTCAAAGGCACAGGTGGCCTAGCTTTAAACTGGGTATTGCATATGTAGGTGCCTGGGAGATCATATATACTTTTTTCTTGTCTTGGTCTAGGTAACTGGCCTAGGAAACAAGGCTTTTGTATTTCGATATAACATCTTATTCTCTGGGTTGTCAGTGACTAGGTCTCTGATGACTGAAGTTTGCTCATAGTCATTCTGAAAACTTCTTCTTCATCATTATGTAACCTTCTGGACTGGCCTTTGAAAGCCTTGTATTATTACTTAGGCCAAACAGATAATCAAGATCACATGGAGTCAAATGCTTTTGAACTTTCTGACGTGTCTGACAACTTCTAAAACCAAATTTTAAATTAAATCCTTTTGAGTTTCCAAAGGGCCATTGGAATCTCAACAGAATTTGTCCCTTACCTCATGAAAGAGAAATATTAAATTAAGAAGGTTAATTTGCTGTGTCAGGTTCCATGGGAAGTTCTGTAAACAGATAGGCAAAGCTAGACTTCTTCTAGGTTAGATTTACAGGTGTGCTGAAGTTGTGTTACATTCCTAAATACATCACGGTATGTGATCAATCATAATTTTGCCTATTATGTTAAAACATTATGGGACACATAAATAAATTCTCTGTCAAGAAGGTTGAAAGCAGAGGAAAGATATATGCTGTTTTCTGTCTATGTGTCCATTTCCCTTAACAGAGTTATATGCTCCTGAAGAAAATATCTGTTATTCTTCCTTCTACTGTTAGATCCTGGCATAAGACTCAGCACACAACTGGCAGAAAATAAATGCCTGAGACATAAATAAGAGATATAGATGTCAGAAATAATAGCTAAATAATACATTGTCTTTATAAATCCTTAAGACATTAATCTTCTGTAGCCTAGAAAGATGCCTATATAACAAACGATGTTGAACTAATATGATTAGACTTTGTGGAAGGTTCTAAATTATTGATGCTATCCCATGGAACACACAGTGTAATGCGTGGGGCTATTCATGAGGCATTTGAGGGGCTCTGGGCATAAGCAAAGCTGTGCTAGAAGAAGGAAATCATATTACTTGCCCAAATCCTGGAAACCCATGCTCAGCCATCTCAGTAGTTGAGATGGGAAAGAACCTTCAGGTGAGCCTTCAGCACGATGCTGTCAGCGTCCTGGGCACTCGTGCAGGGTGAATCACGGGGAGACTATTCTCCAAGCAGCTGCACAGCCAGTGTCCATAGGACAAGGAACCGGAGGACAATGGGAAGATTGGAGTTACACTTCTGGGCAGGATGACAGCTGGGGGCAGGAAGCAGGTCAAGGTATAAGGACCATTGGAAGGCCATCAAGCTAGCAGACATTTGAACAGCTCACAGAGCATGTTTCACCTTGGTGTGATATTGAAGAAGTTCTTCATAAAAGACCTTATGGAAGTCTCCCTTGACTGACAAGATCTGTCCCAGCCTAGCTCTCCATCCCCTGCTAATGTGAAAGTCATGCCTGCCTGTTACAGGTGGCCTTTCTCCTGGGGCAGTTGCCCTTACTTCCTGCCCAAATGCCTGCACTTCCCTTTAGGAGCTGTCTCCCAGGAGCCACTGTCATGCCACAGTTTAACATCAGTCACAATGTTTGGACAAAATCTGTTTGAATGTTGGCCTTGACCTTTGAAAGGTCAAGAAGCTGATTTTCAACTTTAATGTCATTTCTGGCATCCCTGCATGGACACACGATTGATGAGCAGGTGGTCAGGTCGTGACTATTGAATCTTACCAACAGAACCATGTCACTTACAGAGTGAGACATGTCATTGTATTATTAATAGCTGAACACATAACTTCAAATATAGGTAAGCATGTTAGATGTAATTAAGAACAAACAAACAGATTGGTATGCCTTGGATTTTGAATTCCCAGTACTCAACTGAAGTATAGTTGTTTTGGGTTGATGTTGTTTTGTTTTATTGTTGTGAGATAGGGTCTCACCATGTAGCCTTATATATAGCAGGCCTGGAACTTGCTATGTAAACCAAACTGGCCTCAAACTCAGAGATCTGCCTGCTTCTGACTCCCAGATGCTGGGATTAAAAGCATGTGCCACCACACCTGAATTAATTGTATATTTTTCATGTTTAAGAATAAAATGCCAGAACAGTTAATAATGACAGTCAAAGTGCTTTGTTACAGAAATTATAGTACGCAATTACTAGTAAGCAGAGATAGCATTAACTAGAAACTGTTTGGAAGAATACTATTCCCTTTTTGTTATAAAAGTTTCAATAATGTAAACAACATAGATTAGATCAGAGTCCAATCTAATCTTCACAGAAGCATTTGGGGGTTTTAGCACTCATGCCATTACATAAAGTAGCCTCCCAAAGCATTTAGCATTTAGAGACTTCTTTCCATTTACCCCATGCATCTTCAATTCTGTTTTCAGAAAGTAATTAGCGTGCGGCCTAATGAAGCCAGATTACTGGCTGTAAACAGAATGATAAGAGGACACTTTCATCATTTTCCTGCTGCCAAGGAGAAACCACAAGGCAGGCAAGGGGGTTTGGAATTGACTTGTCGTGTATTCATACAAGATGTTCAAACAAGATGAAATAGCAGCTATTACATTTTTAAAAGGCTGCTTGAACAAGGAAGGGCCTTTAAAGCAACACTTTGCAGATTAAAATACCAACATAGCAGTAATTGCTCCCACCACCAGACTGTCTGCGCAGAAAGTGGTCCACAGACCAGAACCCGCTGAGGAAGCAGCCACACAGTGTTCCTGAAGGGAGCTAGCATGTCTTGTCGCTAATATCCCTGTTGTGCTTTTCCAGGGGAGATGCTAAAATGGGGATGTATGCCAGAAAAGCCAAGTTGTAGATGGAGATGCAGAGAACTGTTACTTTGGAAGCTAATCAAATGGGTCCATAATCACCCTTCTGGCCCCGAGATTTCAGAAGGAATTTTTCTCAAGCAGAGATTTAAAGCAGTAAGTACCTGCAAAAACATTACGAATAAAATTTGGGAGTCATTTGACGTCTGCTTTCAGAAACATATAGTTAGAGTATCTTTTTCAGAGTGTGCACAGAGATCATCTCAAAAAAATTGTGCGCCAACAGTTAACCAAATCGTCCAAGAGTCAGGAGTTTCCTTGTCTCCCGGACGGATTGGACAGGTCCCTAGTGTGGTGATGTCACCATCTGCTCTGAAGTGGTGAACAGTCACTAAGGCTGTCAGGTGGCCTTCTCCCATACGGGTCGACATCATCCGGCAGACCAGCTTGGGCTTGGTCACATGGTAGTGATCACAGCAACCCAACATCAACAAATGGGAAAGCTGGCATGCCCTTAGCAGTTTCTGCCAAGGTGCTCTTTGTGGGATGGGGCTGTGGCTCACTTGGTGGAGTGTTTGCACACCGTGCATGAAGCTACAGGCTCCTTCCCAGCAGAGTTCAGCCCAGGGAAGGTGGTACACACCGGGAATGCCAGCATTTCAAAGGCAGAGGCAGGAGGATCGGGAATTCGAGGTCATCCTCAGCTAGGGAGTGAGTTAGAAGCCAGATTGGACTAGAGACCCTGTCTCAAACACACACACACACACACACACACACACACACACACACACACACGTAAAAACAAAGATTCCCCTTGATTTTCCCAAAGAGTAGATTTGATGAAGCTTCTTCATTGCCACTTAATTAATTTTTAATCAGCTTTTCTCCTCTCTTCTCCTATCTCCCCAACCTCCCCTTCTCCCCATTTCCCTCTGTCTCCCTATCACCTCCTTCCCTCTTCTCCCCCTCTCCCCCAGTCTCCTTCTCCCCATCTCTCTTCGCCCCTCCCCCCTTTCTTTGTAAGGTATATGTTCGTTCGTGTGTGTTTGCGTGTGGTGTATGTTCGTGTGTGTGCACAGAGGCCGAAGGAGGTCCTGCTGAACCACTGTCCGCCTTATTCCACACTCTCACTGAACCTGGGGCTAGGCTGTTAGCCAGCAATCACTGAAAGCCTCCTGTCTCCACCCCCACAACAGCACTCCCACAGCCCAGCCCCTGGCTTTGTATTTAGGTGCTAGGGTTTGGAACTTAGGTCGCCAATCCCCAAGATGCTATGTCTGAAACTATTTTGATTTATGTATATGGATGTTTTGCCTGCATGTATGTCTGTGCACCATGTGCATGCCTGGTGCCCTCAGAAGCCAGAAGAGAATGTCTGATGCCCTGGAACTGCAGTGATAACCACGCAGAGTGGTGATCCGCCACGTTGGTGCTGGGAATCGAAGGAGTCTTCAGTAAGAGGAGCCAGTGCTCTTAACTGCTGAGCCATCTCTCCAACCCATAATTTAAATTTGGGGGTTTTGTTTGTTTGGGGCTTTTGTTGTTGTTGTTGTTGTTGTTTCCCACCCCCAAGACAAAGTCTCTCCACATAGGCTGTCCTGGATCTTGTCCTGTAAACCAGGCTAGCCTGGAACTCACAGAGATCCTCCTGCCTCTGCCTCCTGAGTGTTGAGATTAAAGGTATGCACCACCACACCCAGCTCATAAATCACATTTGAACTGAAAAAATCATAGGAAAAAAACGTTTCTATTATTTAAAGAAGCTTCTGCATAGAAGCTACAACCAATGTGAGTCCATTACACGTAAGTGGCCCCTTAGGAAAGGCCGGTCCTGCCCAGTGGCCTTCCGACTAGGCGCCCTCCTCCCCTCCAGGTTCCCAGTTCTTTCCTCTTGAACTCTCGGGTTTAATTGCAGCCAGGGTCTTTTTCCCTCTTGCCAATTCTGCTGAAAGTAAAAACTCTTAGGGAAGAAAGAATGTAAAGATCTCTCTTTTAGCCTGTTGTCCGTGAGAGGGAAGGAGGTAGGAAGCTGGTGGTGTGTGCAGAGACGATTCCTTTTAAACTTACATTCAATGTATTAAATGCAGAGATTTAAAGTATAGGTTTTTTTTTAAGCCTCAACACATAAATCTTATCTGCTAATAAATCTAGCATACATTCTAATAAGGGGGCTTGGGTTCATTTTCTCAACCTACACAGATTAAACTCCCTCCAACCAGTTCTGTTTATAGTTAGTTTAATTAAATCTTTTCAGGGTAAAACACTTTAAATTGTATTCATAAATTCAGCATTTTCAATTTCTTCTTTTAAGCATATTAATTACCAACTCTGACAAGCAAAACATCCCCAAGTACTTGCAGACTAAATTAAATTTATAAATATAGTGACCCTCTTAAAGATACCAATACAGTACGGTCAGCAAGACATAAAATCCTCTTATACCTCCTAGCAATAGACCACAAATCTAGACCATCTGCTTCTCCACTGCGTGCACATTCCAAGTTGAAACCTGAAGATTAATCTCTCAGCTATCCCATTGTTTTAAACGCTGTAAATGCCACAAATAGGAAAAAGACACAGATTGTCCCTAGCTTGTTAACCCTGTGTGTTTGCTCTCTTGATCCATATTTTTTCCATATTCATTTTCAGGTCTTCCCAGAGCTAAAATGTGTGTATGTCCATCAGCACTAAGGGAATGGGTACTGAACCTCAGAGTGGACAGACGCTTCCATCCAAGCAAGTTGCATTTATCTTTTGCCAGAGACTTTTGGCCCCAAGTAGGATATAAAATCCAAGACGATTTTTCAAAAAAAATGCATTTGTCCTTTCAGGAAATTACTTCAATCTAAAGTTCCTTCCTGGAGAAGATATAAACAATGTCTACTTCTCCTTCTAAGGTCCAAATGACAAGTGTCTTAGAGTTACTGTTGCTGTGATGAAACACCATGACCAAAAGCAGCTTGGGGAGGAGAGGGTTTGTTTGGCTCACACTTCCACATCACTGCTCATCATTGGAGGAAGTCAGGACAGGAACTCAAACAGGACAGGATCCTGGAGGCAGGAGCTGATGCAGAGGCCGTGGAAGGGAGCTGCTTACTGGCCTGCTCCCTCTGGCTTGTTCAGCCTGCTTTCTTTATAACCCAGGACCACCAGCCCAGGGGTGGCACCACCCACAACAGGGAAGGTCCTCACCCATCAATCACTAATTAAGAAAATGCCCTACAGGCTTGCCTACAATCCGATCTTATGGAGGCATTTTCTCAATTGAGGTTCCCTCCTCACAGATGACTTTAGCTTGTGTCAAGTTGGCACAAACTACCCGGCACAACAAACTAAGGTATAGTTTCACATAAGTTCACTGGGAAACCACAGAGTTTAGATGGCTTGCTTACAGAACAAGGAGGAAGAGGTTATGGGCAGAAGAACAAGTGACCTTAAAGCCACCATCTTGGACGGCTACCCAGCAGGCATGATGGCTTCCCCAAGGCTGCACAGACAGAGGCGGCCTTCCTTCATTTTCCACACTTACATACTCACGCCCCTCCCAGAGACCCGAGACCACGTGCAATTGGGGCGGAACTGCACAGAAGTGGTTGGGAAGGGTGGCTTCATCTCAGATGGGGGTCCCATAATTCTCCCTACCCCCTCCTTCCTAGACGGAGTGTCAACAGTCAGCAAGCCCAGCTGGGATGATCTTTGGCGAACAGCACCAGCTGTACTCTTGAAGACGGCAGCGGCTTGGCCCAGAGGGTGATCCTGTACAAGAAGACAAAACACGAGCCAGGCGATGACTGGCTTTGTGAACCTGCCTCCTGTGAGTTAGAAGCCTGCCCCATCCTCTAGGGTGCTTCTCCACATTGATTGGATCCAATCAATAGTTGTCCTCTCTGGTTAAATTAGGCAATTTTCAATGTTTATCTTTGCCATCTGTACAAGTTAGAAGGGTTTTTTGTTTGTTTGGTTGGTTGGTTGGTTGGTTGGTTGGTTGGTTGGTTTTGGTTTTTTGATGGTGTGTGATGGCTTTGAGGAAGGAATGAAATCCTGGGAACTATGTGATGCTAAATTCTGCTTGATGTGGGGAGGGGGAAGAAGGGGAGCCAGAGCCACTGTGTGCAATGTGAGAAGACAGGAGCCTGTCCTACTCTCAGCAGCTCTGCTCGGCAGGAGAGATGATGATGGCGATGGCCCAGGCTACCATCCCTGGTCATTTACTCCTTCCTCCTCTCTTCAACCCTGGGTCACAGCCTGTGTCACCTGCCACAGAGGCAGTGGTGGTAGTAAAAGGTCTGGGCAGGGTCTCATCTTGCTGCTGTATGGGAAAATGTCCTGCCAATTGCTGACACCCTATTATTACAGGGGAACTCCTGAAGGTAAGTATTTCCTTAGTATTTCTTTGCAGGTGGGCCTGAAAGTCACCGTAACCACAAATAATATTTTTATAATAAAATCCCTCTCTGAAATGTGGCCTTTGGTAGCCTGCCCTTTTTGACTGTGTTACCTGTTAGGATTCTGCCACTCTAGCTGCATGACCGCACATGCACAGTTCAGTAGCTAAGTAAGGGGTCTTATGTCTTATGTCATCAATGCTCTGCATGATTGCACAAATGCACACAGCGTAGTCACGCAATCTGCACCTGCATGGCATAGCTCCGCAAGCCCACCTTCAAATGTGTGGGGGAATCCTTAAAAGCTGGACACAGACTCCTCCCTCTCCTTCTGCTCTCTCCTCCGCCCTCCTCTCTCTCTCCTCCGCACGCGTCTCTGCCCCAGGCCTGGCCATGCTCTCTTCTGTCCCCTCCTCTTCCTCCTAATAAAGCTCTGATACTGGATTTTGTCATGCCTCTGACCTTTCCTCACACAGTAACCAGCACCGCTTATTATTTTTTAAAAACCAACATTGGTGCTGTGACGAAGCAGGCTCTCCCAGCGCTCTGTGTCTGGGATCCTGTATGGAGGTTTATTGGATCTATGACTGCATGACTGCCCGCTTTTTTCATTTGCCCAGCCACTGGACCACACTTCACAACACACTGGCTAACCAGATTGGTGAGTTTTCTGTTTCCGATCCCTCGCCATTATCCATGACTGTAGCCTGAGATATATTTCTCGCACCAGACCCCCGGGGAGTCCTCGGACTGGGTACCACAACACATTCTCTCTTGACGAAGTATTGAATGCTGTTGGACTCCCAGAGGGTCCTCCAGTACGCACACCCCGTGACAATGGGTGGGTAACTTGTGCTATTAATTTATGCTGGTCCACAGATTACCTACTCTCCGGGATGCTCGAGATGAGAGTCTAGGATCCGGTTTGTTATTTTAATTTTTTTTATTTTTTTTTTCTCTTGGCTGCAGTCATGGGACATAGAGGTCCTATTCCTCCTCTGAGAAATGCCTTAAATATCCTGATACCAGTAAATTTGGACACATAATGGCTGCTTGAATCCTGATATTTCATGGGAATTATCTAACTTCTGCCAGTGAACAGCAAATAAAAAGAGTTACCTTATCCCCATGATTTCTGAACCCTTTCTCCCTTTCTTTCTGAGTCTTTCTCTCCTCCCCACTTGAATTCCTGAGCGAGGAATCTCTGACTCCAAAGAACCTTCACCTACTGATCTCCGCTCCATTCTCTGGTACTGGGCCGGCCGCTAAGCACGGACAGGTCTGTAAGCAGGCTAGGATGCGTGCAAATGAGTTTATGATCAGGACCCACATTAGGATCATAATAATCTGGATGGCTCTCTAGCCAGAGATCAGTTTACAACCTGCCTCCTGGAGGGTCTTCCTAAAGCTGTCCTCAAACCATCAAACTATTTAAAAAAAAAAAAAAAAACAAACAAACTAATTCAAGACACAGAATAAAATCTGTCTCTTGTCTCCTAGAGCTTCTCAACATTAGGGCTAAAACTTAAGCATCTGGAGAGCAAGGCTCCTGACCCCACAGGGGGAAGTTTGAGCTGTGGCATTTAAGGTGTACCATAGGAGAGATGAGAAAGCCCATGAACAGAATTGCCAAATGTTGGCACACGCTATCTGAGCAGCAGCTGCATAAGGGCTTCCAGGTCCCTGTTTTAGAAGGCCACGCAGGCTAGTGCATGCCCTGCCTGGCCATCAACTGAGCCCTGTTCAAAGTGCCACCTAAAGAGATGCTGGTCAGCTGACTGCCCCCATGCACCTCATGGCATGGGGACATCAAACCAAGACCTCCACCAGACCTCCTAGGCTTGGCCATGGGCTCACAGGGAACCCAGGATGCAGCATGGGGTGATCTGTTTCCTTCCTGTTGGACATTGAGCCACTTACTCAGTCCTGAGGGAGTTTTGGGGTCCCACCTCCCCTCATTTCTCTATTGTCGGGGTAGGGGGACAGCCTTACCCACCTCACCAGACTTAATTGTACTTTCAGGGGTACCTAATGGGAAGAGATTTTCTAGCTAAGGTAGGAGCTTTCATTTCATTTGCTCCCTCCATGTGCCTCACCCCAGACCTGTCAGAAGTGCTTCTCCTCCTCATACACAGTGACACAGACAGGGCCCTGCTCTCTCTCAAGTTCCAGAGGACATCAGGATCCACTGCCTTGTCCCCAATTCCAGAAGAATGAGGTCTCACCCCACAAGCTTTTCTCTTCCTGGTCCCCTCTTCTAATTAACTACTCAGCTAATTGTTACAGGATCCCATAGAGCTGGAGTCCAAGGACCATCAAATATATACCCAGGTGGTAAAGGAACAGTAACAGTTAAAAAAGTTATTTACACCCCCAGACCAAAAAGGGTCTGGGCTCTGCAAAAAAAAACAGACTTTAAAATAACCATCTATTACTGTTAAATGCTCTCAGCAATTGATCACCTGTGTTTCCTGCATGCTAAACTAATAAAGGAAACAGGTGACCTAAAATAATCTGTCTCTGATAAAGCTTATCTCAGGTAAAAATTAAAAACATGTTCCAAATCTCTCTCTCTCTCTCTCTCTCTCTCTCTCTCTCTCTCTCTCTCTCTCTGTCATTAACACTAACCAATATAAGCAGAGTACTAAACACTACAATGGTCACCAGCCCAAGAGTTTAATTTTCTCTGGCTGCTTCTCAATATGTTCAAAATTTTTAATAAGCTCCAGAAACCAGCTTCAATCCATCTGGACAGGTTGGATCTACTTCAGTCTCCCAGACACAAGCAGCCAGAGTCCCAGGCCAAGAGGGATGATGGACAGGTCCAAGGCAGCAGACGATAGCCCACCATCCCAGGACGCCTGTCTACCTCAGAAGCCCCCTTCCTTACCCCCTCAAGAGTCAACCAATACCCACCAAGTCAACTGGAAGCAGTTTTTTGGGAGAAACGATGCCGCTGTTCCTGTTCACCTGCCTTTTTTTATAATAAGCAAAAAGTCTGAAATGTTAGGATTCTGCCACTCCAGCTATATGACCACACATGCGCAGTTCAGTAGCTAAGTAAGGGGTCGTAAGTCATCAGTGCGCTGCGTGATTGCACAAAAGCACACAGTGAGGTCACGCAATCAGCATATGCATGGCATAGCTCTGTAAGCCCACCTGTACATGTGCAAGGGAATCCTTAAAGAGCCCGACACAGACACCTCCCTCTTCTTCTGCTCTCTCCTCCTCCTCCCCTCTCTCTCCTCCGCACGTGTCTCTGCCCCAGGCCTGGCCATGCTCTCTCCTGCCCCCTCTCCACCTAATAAAGCTCTGCTACTGGGTTTTGTCATGCCTCTAGCCTTGTGACCTCTCTCACACAGTAACCAGTGCCATTTTTAAAACCAACATTACCTCCTGCTCTTTCTTCTGTTCCCTTTGTTAGTGACTCTGCGATAGCCTCTCCCTAACTACTTTCTCTTCATGAAGCACCTTTAGCTTGTTCTTCTTGCCTGCTTCCTCTGCTTGTTCCATCTCTACCTTAAGGTCTTAGCTTCAGCTGCATTCAGTTTGTGCTAGCCCCTTCCTTTCCTTACAAGTTCCCGTATTCTAATGAACAACCTCCTGTTTTGGTTTTCTGATTTGTTTTTTGACACAGGGCCTCATGTAGCCCAGGCTGTCCCTGAACTCCCAATGCCTCTGCTTCTGCCTCCCAAGTCCTGGGATTACAGGCATGTGTGCCATCATACCCTGCTCACACCTTTCTTGGCACTCTTTCCCACTGGGCTGCACCATGGAAAGGGTTATGTCTGTGTCAACTGTTAGACTCCCAACTCTGGTGACTGAATGAAAATGGTCCCCATAGGCTCCTAGGGAGTGTCACAATGAGGAATGTAGCCTTGTTGGAGGAAATGTGAAACTGGGGGGTGGGGGGCTTTGAGGTTTCAGATGCTTGAGACGGGTCCAGTGTCACTCTCTCTTCCTGTTGCCTGCTGATCCAAATGTAGAGTTTTTAGCTAGCTCTCCAGCAACATGTCTGTCTGTGTGCTGCCATGCCTCCTGCCATGATGATAACAGACTAAATCTCTAAACTGTAAGCCAGGCCCCAATTAAATGCTTTCCTTTATAAGAGTTGTCATGGTCATGGTATCTCTTCACAGCAATAAGAAACCCTAACAAAGACAAAAGTTGGTAAAAGTTGGACTGGGGTGCTGCTATGATAGGCAGGATCATGCTTTTGTTTGGAGGAATATGGAACACTTTGACTTTGGACTAGAAAAGCAACTGATACTTTAAGCAGGCCATACAGTAGGAGCATGGATGACAGTGGTGGTGAGGATGATTTGAACTGTGGGGATCTGGCTCAAGAGGTTTCAGAGGAGAAGAATATTAGCATGTAGCCTAGAGACTGTTCTTGTGATATTTTGGTGAAGAATATGGTTGCTTTCCACCCTTGTCCAAAAACTCTGCCTGAGGCTGAATTGAAGAGTTATGGATTAACAGCTTTGTCAAAGGACCTTCCCAACAGTCTAGCACTGACTATGTTATGTGGCTATTAGTGGGCCAGTCTTATGCAGATCTATAATGAAAAGGAGCAAGCTGAGCAAGGAAAAATACAAAATGTACGGTTGGAGGAGGAATGGGGCACCAGGAAGTGTAGCAGGTTAAAGAAAAGCCTGATGCTAAGTGGAATAAAGGGAGTGGTGACCTCAGAGCAAGAACCTACCCAGCTAAGCTTCTCCTGTGAAAAGGAAATAAAGAAAAGCTTAGGGCCGGGCATGGTAGCGCACACCTCTAATCCCAGCACTCAGGAGACAGAGGCAGTCAGATCTCTGAGTTCAAGACCAGCTTGGTCTACAGACTGAGTTTCTGGACAGCCAAGCCCAGGCAGTGAAGGAAACCATCAAAAACAGAAAGCTAAATAAATGTTATTTGAACTAACAAAGACACCAATCCCTACATGTGTCTGGAATTATAATCTTTAAAATTAAAGAAAAACCTTTAATCCCAGCACTTGGGAGGCAGAGGCAGGCAGATCTTGTGAGTTCAAGGCCAGCCTGGTCTACAGAGTGAGATCCAGGAGAGGCACCAAAACTACACAGAGAAACCCTGTCTCGAAAAACCAAAAAAAAAAAAAAAATGTATCTCAAAAGTTTAAGGCTGGGCGGTGGTGGCGCACGCCTTTAATCCCAGCACTTGGGAGGCAGAGCCAGGAGGATCTCTGTGAGTTCGAGGCCAGCCTGGGCTACCAAGTGAGTTCCAGGAAAGGCGCAAAGCTACACATAGAAACCCTGTCTCGAAAAACCAAAAAAAAAAAAAAAAAAAAAAAGTTGATTTTTGTGTTTAATGGGTGATTAAATAAATAGTTCAAAAGTTACTTTACAGAGAATAACTTTTTATTAAAATCTTACATCATTCCCTTATCTGGAAAAATGATTTGGTAGCTCCTTTTTTTTTTCCGTTGTTTTTTTTGTTTTTTGAGACAGGGTTTCTCTGTGTTGTTTTGGTGCCTATCCTGGGCCTCTCTCTGTAGACCAGGCTGGCCTCGAACTCACAGAGATCTGCCTGGCTCTGCCTTCCGAGTTAAAGGGGGATTAAAGGGATTAAAGGCGTGTGCCACCACCACCCGGCGGGTAGCTTCTTAATAAGGTTCCTCTTGGAATATGCAATAAATGTCAGCAATTGAATTGATTAGACACTAGGCAGGAAATAAGACTATCTCTTGTTAAAAAAAAAATTAGTACTGGGGATTAAACCTATGGTCTCATGAATGCTAGACACGTACTCTATCACTAACCTACACTCAACCCTCTACTTGGTTTAGTTGATGAACAAGGCCACGGGCTTCGCTGTGACATCTTCAAGCACGTGTGTCATCACACCCTGTCCCCACTTAGCCACTCTCGTCGCCGTTCTTATCACTGAGCCCTTTTGAGACGAGGGTCTTGTTGATTTACCCAGACTGGCTTTGAATTCACTTAGAAGCCCAGCCAGGTCTTGAACTTCTGATCCTCTTGCCTCAGCCTCCCAAGCTGTAGCGATCTGAGACTATACCACTAAATCCAGCAAGGAATCTCTTTAAGTCTTTCAAACAAAGGAAAAACAATGGGGGGAACCAGTGTTGGAAGAGCTAAGATGTCCGAGAGTCTGGTGAGACCACCCAGCAGCCAGGGCTACCATCCCTAGGCTCAGAGGAGCAAACACAAAATATTGTCTTATTCCAAGATACATATCTGTCCTCATCCTTGACTTTTAAAAGTATTTCACGATGGGTAGATATAATCATGTGAAGCGAATTCAGCCAATTTCAGAAAAACAAATATCATATGTTTTCTTTAACTTACAGTTTCTTGATTTTATTTAGAAATTAAACTGTCTGTGGGTCCACAGGGGACTAATAGAAGAAAAGAGTAAGAAAAGGAAGGATAGCAGACAATGTGTGAGAATATGCTCAACATATAATACATAATGTATAAAACTTCTAAAAACTGTGTGATTGGACTAAAGGTCCACTCAGTAGGAGGGAGTTCATTCCTAGTACTGGAAACCCAGACAACTACTCATGGCTGGAGAGGTCACAGACCCCAGAGGAGAACCTACTACTGCCATTTTCCCAAAACCAGTGTAATTTCTAACTACATCTGTGATAGTCTGAATGTAATTGTCCCCCATAAGCTCACAGGAAGTGGCACTGTTAGGAGGTGTGGCCTTATTGGAGGAAGTGTGTCACTGTGGGGGTGGGCTTTGAGGGCTCTTTTGCCCAAGCTTCACTCAGTGTAGACTCAGACCACTTCTTTATTTCTTTTCCTTTTTTATTATTAAGAAATTTTCTATTCATTTTACATACCAACCACAAATCCTCCTTCCTCCCTCTTCTTGCCTCCCAGGTTTTTCCCCCAATCCTCTCCCCATTCCCACCTCCTCCAAGGCAAGGTCTCCTATGGGGAGTCAGCAGAGCCTGGTATATTCAGTTGAGGCAGGTCCAAGGCCCTCCCTACTGCACCAAGGATGCACAAGGTGTCCCACCATAGGCACTGGGTTCCAAAAAGCCTGCTCATGCACCAGGGACGGATCCCGATCCCCCTGCCTGGGGCCCCCCAAACAGTTCAAGCTAAACAACTGTCTCGCGTATCCAGAGGGCCTAGTCCAGTCCCTCAGACCACTTCGTGTTACCTACGGGTCAAGATGTAGAATTCTCAACTCCTTCACCATCACCATGTCTTCCTGCCATGATGATAATGGACTAAACCTTTGAAACTGTAAGCCATCCAGTTAAATGTTTTCCTTTATAAGAGTTGCTGTGGTCGTGGTGTCTCTTCACAACAACAGAAACCCTAACAAAGACAGTATTCTAAATACTTATCCTAATGCCCACAGATAAATGTAGTTCTTACCCCTCATCAAAGAAGCTTATTTTTGCAACAGATGGAGGCTACTACAGAGGTCCACAACTGATCAAAATGCAGAGCATACATGATGGTGGGGTGCTCAACCCAATTTATCCAACTGCAATGTAATCCCTGAACCCTACGATCGAGGAACATCATGGAAGAGGAGGGAGAAAGGATGAAAGAGCCAGAGGACCAGGATGCCTGCTACAAGATAGTGTCTTCCAGATATGACAAGGACCCTGAATCCATGAAATCTCAACAATGTGGTTGCCTAAGCAAGACCTACATAATAACAATGCCAGTTGATAGGCCAATGTAGAGGAGGAAAAATTCACGAGGTCCCACCCCGCGATGAAGAGCTGCAGGCAACAGTAACTGCCGAAGAGGAAGACTCAGTTTTCTGTAGGGATAAGACCTCCTAAGAGGTTATCTAATCCCAAGTGGTCAGCCCTAAACACGTACATGTGTGTGTGTGCGCGCATGTTAAATAATAGTAATTTAAGAAAAGGTCATGAATTTGACAAGAAGTAGAGGGGCATGGAAGGAGTTGGATTAGGGAAAGAGTGGTAGAAATGATGTAAATAAAGTACTTATGTAAGAAATTCTCAAAAATTTTAAATAAAAACTAAAAATTCTTTTTACTTTTTGAGACAAGGTCTATCTGTGTAGCCCTGGTTGGCCTGGAACCTACTATGTAGACCAGTGTGGCCTCAAAATCACAGAGATCTGCCTGCCTCTGCCTCCCAAGTGCTGGGTTCAAAGGTGTGCACTACTGTTGCTTGAGAGCTTCTCTCCAGCTCCCAAGTCCCGCCAGTCTCCAGCTACAAAGTCCCGCCAGTCCCGGAGCGCACTTACAAAATAAACACACAGACTCTTATATTATTTAAACTGCTTGGCCATTAGCTCAGGCCTATCATTGTCTAGCTCTTACTCTTATATTTAGCCCATTTCTATTAATCTCTACTTTGCCACGTGGTTCGTGGCTTACTAGTACCTTACATCTTGCTTGTCCTGGTAGCAGCTCCAGGCAGTCTCCTCCTCTACCTTCCTGTTCCCTCAATTTTCCTCTCTGTTAGTCCCACCTATACTTCCTGTCTGGCTACTGGCCAATCAGTGCTTTATTAACGTATTTGTCATACAGAACATCCCACAGCACACTACCATGCCTGCCAAAACTACTTTTGAAAATGCAGGTTATGATTTTGTCCTGTGTAAAAGCTACTGTAGACAAGGCTAGAAGTGTTTGTCTGGCATGCATGAGGCCCCAGATTCAATCCCCGG
>CABHPP010001160.1:0-11799 GCA_902168425.1 Peromyscus attwateri | reverse complement strand
TGCCTAGCTGACTCTGCTGTGTTAAGCAGGTTAATTCAATCACATTCCCATCTCTATACTAAAGCCCTTCATGATGCTGGGCTGAATGCATGAAAGGAGAACCTTCAGTTTGGTCTGCCTCTGAGAGCCAGTAGCGCTCTGTATCTTGGCTCTCCTATAGAACAGAGAATGAGCTTTTTGAACCTTGCCTTCCAGTCTCTCTGTGAGGTAGCAAGCATAGAGTGTTGTTTGTTTTGAAATCTGAAATATTATCAGGAAGGAGAAATTTTAAAATAAAGTATCCTGAGAGGATCCACATGGAAAAGAGAGATGGCATATTCTCAGGTAAATACATAAATGGAGATGAGATATGATGACTGTTGTTACAGAAATGCATCATTTGCAGTAGCCCCTAGTGTTTAATTCACTCCTTAGTTTTGACAAGGCTTTCTTTTTCTTTTCTTAAGTGGTTGTGGAAGTAAACTCTATTCAATGCATGTCACCTACATGTGCTTCTCCACTTCTCACTGTTCTCCCACTAGTTTAGTTTTTCTGGATTAATTATCTCAATTAATGCATAACGTAGAATTTTTTGATGTTACACACAAACATGAATACTCACTTCCTCCTTAGAATGTAATTAAGTCATCTCTAACAGTGAGTAAGGACCCAGTTCCATGATCCTTCCACGCAGGGACCAATTGCTCATTATTTAAAAGTCAAAGAAAGGGGGACAAAGAAACAGGATGAAGTATCTGCAAGCCAATAATAATGTTTAAAGTAAAATTTCTATGAAAGACATACTGTCTTGTCTACTAAGATGAAGTATTTAAATGTGATACAAACTTCCAAATGGAATTCATCAGTCATAAGTTGGTGTGAAATTATCCTTAGAGAAGTGTGTTGTTCTTTTTACTCTTCTGTTTTTGACTAGCTTTAAAGAGTCTATTCCATCAGTTTGTTTTTGTTAGCTACTAACCTCCTAGGGAAGCTTCAATGCCCTCCTGTTGGGCTGACACCTGGTACCAATTTTTCCCATGGGTGCTGATGCTGATTTTCTTGCCAGGGCTGAGCAGTTTCACATTTGCCTTCATCACTAAGAGTTCACAGTTTTCTCTTTAGGAGTTGTAACAGCTTTGAGGAAATTTATGGAGAAATATGCAATTTTAATCAGGATTCATGTAGAAACTGGAGTTTCTCTTCAGGTATCATCTTTACTCCCTTGAGACACAGGAGGAAAGTCACAACATTATGTATATATGCTCTAGCTGTTAAAGGCAGAGATGCTGATGCAGGCCTAAGTTCTATGTCTTTACATTTGTGTTGCTTACTCGTGCCTGAAATGAGCCTTTGATAGATCAAAACCCATCCAATATGAGAAACATCCTTTATAAAGATATAACTTCTAATTCTTTCCTAAAGAGATCCACCTACTAAGAGAAAAGCATTCAAATAAATGAGCCTATGGGCATCATTCAGTGGGAACACCACACACTCAAAAAGAAGAAAGCCAAGCCTTTTATTGGCCCTTTCATTGGATAGATTGTGGTATCAAAAAGAGGCCATTCTACCCATGTAGCTCAAGTCCACGCAAACTGTTTAATACAAACACATACATGTAATCAAGACTATTTCTATCCTGCTAGCTTTACATTTGTGCCTACAGTTATTATCCTTCCACATAGTTTCTGAACTCTCTCACTCTCCCATTCTCCATTAGACATGTAAAAAGTATAAAGCTAAAAAATATATTATGCTATCATTATGTTTTTTTCTAATGAAAGATTTGCTTTCATTATCTTTATCTTTCTATGAAGTATCATTCTCCAAACTGCTTCTGGGTAAGAAGCAGTTGAAAACAGCAGTTCACATCTGAAAATACAGATTTTTTTTCATTGTAAAACCAGTTTGCAGTCTCCCAAAGAGTTTAGTAATATTAGATGTTCACTCAATTCTGGATATGATTGTGGGGAATAACTTACACTTTTTCCGCTCCTATGCACTAGCTCACTGATACATTCATAGGAATACCTGGTTTTAGAAATAATTAGCTTCAGGCTTCCATTCCCCACTTCAACTTCTGCATCTGTTCTGATGATCTCATCTGCCTATGTCCTGTGTGTGTTCTCTATTATGCCCTGCCTCAGAATATCAGCAATCCCAACTATTTCTTTTGCTACTTTAATTAATTAGTTTCTCCAGTCAGACTAGAGCTTCCCCTCCCTTGCTCCTCACCTTCCAGTCCCTTCCTCCAACCATCCCTCTGCCTATCACCATCCACTCCTTCTCCTTTCTATTCAGAAAAGTGGAGGCATCCCATGTATTTTAGCCAAACATGGCATATCAAGATTCTATAAGACTAGGCACCTAAACTCCTATTAAAGCTGAACAAGGCAACTCAGTATTAGAAATGTGTTTGAAAAACAGGAAACAGACTCAGAGACAGCCTCTGCTCCCTCTGTTAGGAGTCCAACAAGAACAATCTACAACACTTTTTCATATGTGTAGAGGACCAAGTTCAATCCTATGCAAGTTCTCGATTTGTTGTTTCAGTCTCTGTGAGCTCCTATGAGTCTAGTTTAGTTGATTTTGAATCTCAACTATATCTTTCTTATAGTTCAACTTGGAAATGGAGAGAAAGAGAGGGATCCCTTTTATGTCATGATATCACTAGAGAACTGTACATATAGAAATTCTGGAATGTATTAGAAATCAAGTTCCTCTTATTGCTGTGAAATGTACTGTTCTCCAATAATCCATTTTAGACAATATATAAAGATCTCATCATACTTCCATATCTGGTGTATGTTTATCTATCTTTCTCTGTCAGAGTTATTGGGAAGAAAATTGCCTTGGCTGAGCTACATGCTTGTTTTACCTAAGAATTAAAAAGCCAAAATCACACAGCACATTTCATTCTGGATTTTCCCTTTAATGCTGATTCCATACCTGTCTACCCATCATATGACCAGCACATATTTCACACCACCCTCCCTCTTATAACCAATCTATTCAAATAATACATATCAGTTGCTGAAAAGAGAATGTATTATATTTAATCAATTTTATTCTGTGCCATCAAAGAATTACTTAAATTGATGTAAGTTAGAACAGTATTTTTTCCTGAACCTCTTGGCTTTCAAGAATATGGCCATAGACTTCACCAAGGAGGGGTTGGGTTGCCTTGACTCTGCTGAGAGGCTGTTGCCTGGCAATGACAAGTTGAAGAACTAGACCAACGTGGTCTCTACAGGTAAGATTATATATATATTTTTTACATAATTAGTAGTTTATTCCTGAGATTTCTATCATGTTTTTATTAGTACACCTTCCTATTTTGTGTTAATGAGTCTTACACATCTTTTTCCAAATGGTTGAATTTTGGTATATAATACACATTTATGTCACTCATTGTTGTTTCTATATGTATTCTCCTGCACTTGACATAATTCTTAGAATCATGTAGCATACATTGCTGCAGGCAACCTATACCCATCTAAACATGAAATTCCCTGCTTGTATTTCTGCTTTGTTGTAATTAAAATAAATATATGGAGAGAGAAAACTGAAAAAGCATTCAATATTTTAAAGCATTTAACAAGGTACTTCCACGAGGAAGTCAAATATGCATCTTCAATTATTTTCCTCTTACTCTGAGTTTAATCGGATGTTATGACTCCAACTGTATTGAACCATATGAAGACTGTGGTCATATGTCTCCTCTAATGCACAGGACATTCTGAATCAACACAAGAGCTTTTCACCAATCTTGACCAAAGCAAACATTCCTGGAATGAGGCCATAGAGCAGACAGGATTCAAAGAACCTGGTAAGTTGGAATGAAACATTGACATAGGCCAAGGGTCCAGATGAAAGGAAATTTAGTCCTACAGTAGCCTGAGGCCAGCTAGTTAGAAAAAAGCATTCCTGAAAAAAATCTCAGATTAAATAATGTCCTCAACATGTTTTGCAAGGTGTGTGTTAGATGATCTTGTTCTTTTCACATATGAATAGTGTTGATTTGAAATTTAAAAATTCAGTATAAGCTTGGAAATGAATAAGAGGGCCTACTCTATGCCTATCTGCATTTCTGTATTTGTCAGCAATGGAGATAGCATTAAATTGTTATGGTTGCTCTATTAAAAAAACTTAAAGAAATATGGACTAAGGAACTTTTTTCCTATTTAGAACATTCCTGAGTTCTTCATGTTTACATGATATTCCATGATATATTCATGATCTCTTTATGAAATTCTACAAGCAAACATCTGTAATTATGTTGTTTGAGATTGATCACAGAACAGTATGGGACTGTATTTGTGTTGTGCTCTAATCCTTCTGAAATAGATAATGTTAAGTTTAACTGGTTTGAGGTCACATAGAATACACAGAGTTATTTCATGTTTTTCTAATTGACTGAGATTTGTCTTGTGTTCTATTATGGTGTCTATTTTAGAGGGCCTACCATGGGCTGAGGAGTAAAATTAATATTCTTGGTATTTGAATGGGATTTTCTATAGATAATCCTTCTGTCTACTTGATGTACAATTTCGTAAATTCTAATATTTTTCTGCTTCTTTTTTGTCCTGATCAACTGTCTATTTAAGAGAATGCTGTGCTGAAACCATGTACAATTATAGGGTTTTGTTAATCTCAGTGTATATTTCAAGTATTAGTCTTTTAATGAAATAGGATGTATTTCAATTGAATGTATATACATTTGGGGTAGTACTGTCATCTTGATTGATTGTTGAATAACTGGGACAGTAATTCCTATTTCTTTTTTTCATTAATTTCCACATAAGTCCCTTTTGTCAGATATTAGGGCAGCAACACCTACTTGTTTCCCATTTATTAGAATAAATGTTTGATCCTTTCACTTTAAGGCAGTTTCTGTCTTTAAAACTGAGATTTGGAGATAATAGACTGGTTTTGTTTCTCAATCCAACCAGCGGGCATGTGTCATTTGGAGAATTGATACCATTATTATTTCAAGTTATTCTAGAAATGTATGTGTACTATAAAAAATCTTTGATATTATATTACTGATTTTATTGCATTTGTTTTTATTTGTGCTCTTAATTTTACACTGTGTTTTATTACTTACAGCTTATTTTATTTCCTTTCTCTACTCTCTGAGTTAAGCTTATTCCTCTGTTTAGTCTCATTTTAAAAACAGTTTTAAGTTGTATTTTGATCATGTACTTCCTCTTTCCCAATTCCTTCTACATCCGCTCCCTCTCCTTACCAACTGGACTTAAAATGCTTTCTAAAAAAACAAACAGAAACCCAATACAATAACAATGCCCCCCAAATCACAGAAACAAAATAAAACCTATACAAATACACAAAGAAACAAACAAACATAAATCACCAACACATAACCAAATTAAAGAACATGCATAAAATATGGGAAGTTCATTATATTTTTGGTCAAATACTCATGAATAGAAGAACAGTTTGGGAGTGTTTAATATACTGAGTGTCACTCTACTGGAGAAAATTAGTTTTATGCCTCTGTAGGTTAAATGACAGTTTATTTGTTCACATTTTAAATAATGGTTTGGTTTTCATTCAATCTTTGATTATTTTAAATGTAACAAAATAAATTTTAATAAGATAAAACAAAGCCTATCACATTGAAGATTTCCAAGACAAACCAATGGAACAAAAAGAATCAAAAGATAGGCATAATAATCAGAAACCAACTCCGTGTCATGCTCAGGAATCCCATAAAACCATTAAACAGGAAGACATAATTTATACACAGAAAACTTGTACAAACCTGTGCAGTCCCTGTGTTTGTTGCTTCATTCTCTCTGAGTTCATATGAAATTCATCCATGTTAATTTAGAGGGCCTTGTTTTCTTGGTATCTTCCATCCCTGTGGCTCTTACACTATTTCCACCTTCTTTTCTCCAGGGTTGCCTGAAATATGGAGGGGTTATATTTGGTAGAAAGATCTCATTTAGAGCTGAATGCTCAAGATCTCTGATTCACTGTAGACATGTGTGGCAGTATATCTATATACTTTTTTATATATTCTGTGGGAGAATTCTTCCATGATGATATATGAACAACACACTGATGTCTGAGTATTGCAGAATATCATGATGAGTCATTTTATCACTACATTTTTTTTTAGACAAGTAGTATTTTGTTTTATCCTAATTCCTTGGACATTCTAGTATGAAGTTTATGGTCACCTAAGAAATGTCAGGAGTGGTATCCATCTGAAGAAATGGCCTTAAGTCAAATCAATTATTGGTTACTTGCTCCATCAAGCTTTGTTCCACCTTTGTCCTACCTTATCTTGCTGGCAGAATACCATTGAAGATAAAGGTTTTTTTTGGCTGATTTGGCATATATGTTTCTATTTAAAATAAAGATATTGTTCTTGTAACAAAGAAAATAGGAGTTTAAAGCTCTCTGTAGGCCCTAGGCCTCTCTCTCCATTTTCAATGATGTGTATAATTATTGTCTTCAGCAATTAAACTTTGTTTTCAGTTCAGAGATAAAGGTCTAGAACTGGGAAAAGCCTGGCTTGTTTGGGTATACACTTCGGTCCACTTGGCTAACATTCAATTGTATGTAACACAATTTTCATACTGAAATCTGTGTTAGATCACAAGAGAGAGACATTTGGGACTCTGATTCCCCCATTATTTGGCAATATTTTTAAAAATATCTTTCATATATATTTTGGGAAGTTCCTACTGAATTTAGTTTCAATACTACCCCTCAAATGCCCATTAATGTTATCAGTCTCTCCCTGTATTCCTGCCTAGAATCCCATCTCTACTCAACCTGCACACTTGTTCCTCCCATTCCAGTCTCCCATCTATCTATACTTGTTTATTCTATTCCCATTCATAAGAAGATATATGTGTTTCATCTCTCCTGTGATTCTACAGATTGTAGCTTTGTTATCATTGTCTTCATGGTTTTATTCACATATAAGTGAACCATGAGTGAGGAGAGTCAACAGCAGAATGTCTGATAAAGATCTGAGTATGAGATTGGGAAATAGGACATGGAGGCATGGAGGGAGAAGTGATGATGTGCAACTAGTGTCTTTGTTTTTCTCGTCAGGATGGCCTTTGCCTTTGAAGAGAATGACTTCTGGAGTTTCAGGTAGGAACAAAGCAATGAGTTAGGGGATAAAGATTTGGATGGGGAAATCTGTGTGATGCATTTTAGATTGGTGCAGGAAGAAAGAAATGGCTTCAGAAATGTTGTGTTTTCTCCAGATCTGGGGATGAATCTTGGGGGATAGATTTAGAAGAGCAGAGAAAAAGGTGAAGATCAGCAATTTGCCTCTCTGCTTCCCTTCTACGTTTGATTCTTGGGTCTTTTTTTTTCTGCTGGATTTGGAGTGTGGGACAATGCAATCAGTTGTAGAAGGAAGGTTCAGGGGTATGCTGTGGGATCCCTCAGAGATAAGGAAGGCTGAGGCTGCTACAGTTCTGCTACTAAGCTGGGGCTGAAACTATTGTATTGGACTTAACAAGCCATGATGAGAAGTGAAGTTCTGGAGTTAACCTAATGTCTGCCCTGGCAAGGGTGGCCTGTGGGCTTCTAGGGCGTTCCTGCCAGATTTGGGTGATAAGATCAAGAAAGGTTGTGAGAATGATGGTAGAATTGGAGGATCTGTTGTCCAATGGAAATAAAATCACAGGCAGCAGGGAAGCTGCAGCAGTCCATTTTATCAGAGCTGAAGATGGGACTGTGGGGTTGGATTAAGAGAAGAGAAAGTTGAGGTCAAGTTCTGCTGTACTGGTTGAAGTTGCCTGTGTCCATTTGTCAGTCTTAAATACTGTTTCCTGTCTCTTGTTTTCTATTGATGTGCATGTTATAAATCATTTCTTACCTCTAATTCCTAAAAATTTCTTCTCATTCAATTACAGCAGTTAGTTTTGCTTAGTACAGTAGTCAGTGTAGGCCCTTATTCTCTTTAGGATTGCACTGTTCCTGGCTCTTTTGGTTAGTACCTTCTCCTATGAAATCAATCAGCCATTATTCTAATGGGCTCTCTTTTACATGAGATATTTATTTTCTTTCTTCACATGTTAATGCTCTTATTTTGTTCTGTCTATTAACTAAGGCTTGCTGTGTAGTATTTCTTTTTTATAGTTTTGCCTATTTGTTGTTGTGAATGTTTTCAGTATCTGCAATGTTATGACTTTCTGGAGTTTGGCAATTTTTTCTTTCATTATCTTGAGGAAGATTTCATTATGCAATTGAGGTAAGATTCTTATGTTGGTTATATATATATATATATATATATATATATATATATATATATATATATACATACATACACACCTTATTTAAGGTCTTCCACATTCCTATGGTGTATAGCATTACTTGTGTATTTCTTTTCTGTGATAAATTCAAATACATATACATATTTCTGACCTGCAGTTGAATTCCTCTACTTATTATATTTATTATTGATATTCTATTTGCAACTTTTCTGTTCTGCTTATAAAGCTTTACCTTGACTTTTCTAATTAGTTTCATGCTCCAAGTTCATTTCAGACTGATTTCTCATCAATAAATCTATACTTTAATTAATTAATTAATTAATGTATTTATTGGTTTTTTGAGACAGGGTTTCTCTATGTAGATTTGTGCCTTTCCTGGAACTCACTTGGTAGCCCAGGCTGGTTTTGAACTCACAGAGATCCGCCTGCCTCTGCCTCCTGAGTGCTGGGATTAAAGTCATGTGCAACCACCATCTGGCTTAATTTATTTTTTAAGGCTGGACTGGTTTCATTTAATTTGCCCTTATGTCTCTGTGGTCTCTTACATTACTCAGATGTTTAAGGTTCTTCTCAATAATTTTATTGGGCTGTTTCTTTGTGTCTTATTTAGGCACTTTGACTATTTTAATAATATTTAAGATAGTTCTTATATTTTAGGTATTAAGATTATTACTGATTGAAAAGTACTCTGAGTCTAGTAGACTTGGTGGGGGGTAAATTCTACCTTTACCTTTTGTATTCTCTATATGATTTTTCTACTGCTGAGATGAAACACTTTTGCCATGGAAATTTGTAAACCTAGGTTTTCATTGGGCTCAAGGTACCATGAGAATAAGAATCCATTATGCCATGGAATGAAGTCAAGAGACAGCAGACATTGCAGATTACATTCACATGTCAAATTTCAAGCAAACATCAGAAAGGAAACTAAAGATAGTATGTAGTTCTTCCACTTCAATGTCATAACTCAGTTCCACATTTTATGCATTAAGCCCATACTTTGAGTCAAATACTGTGGCTACATAAAAAAAGTTGTCAAGTATCTGACCTTTAGGGAGCATTGTTATTCAAACTAGCATGTATAGTAATCATGTTCTTGCAATCAAAATTGGTCCTGTGAAATAATTTGTAATTTCCGTGTCTTCAGTGCACAAAGAAGACTGAACAGATCACAATAAAAATAGAGAAGCTCATGTGTGAAGGTTTGATATAGCAGGGATGGTGGGGTGTCAGGTAGGCACAGGGGCTGGGCAGATTTACATGATGTGCATCCAATTGGGAAAGTGAATGTAGGAGTATTTTGGACAGAGAATATCAGTCTAGATTTTGGCACATAGGGTAGAATAAAGGCTAGAAACTGTAATTGGTGAGGGAAAGTGGATGAGGGGATATTGTGGAATCACCAGTCTGATAATAAGTATAAAATGTATGTTACCAGACTTTTATCACAAGTGCTGATGATTTGCATGAAGGAGAATTGGGAAGTATTCTTGTGTCCCTTTCTAGGGATAGAAGAAAGCCAGGGTCCTGCTTAGTGTTTGCAAGTGTTAGCAGGTGTGATTGTAGTTTTTATATTGATCCAGAGTCAGGTGATCATAAGTTATTTATGAATTTGTTGTGTGTGGATGAGAGGATATATTGGCAAAGACCTACTGGCTCAATCTTATGTAGAAGAGTAATAAAACAGAGTGGATGGCAGACATGATTGAGCAGGTTCTGGTGTATGCCTACAGAAGGGATGAGGGGCATGCTGTCGTTGTGGGAGAAAATGAGTTGGGGTGCAATCAAGGTTGCCATGTTAACAAAAAGGAAAGAACAGGCTTTTCACAAGGAGGAGTAGAGACCAGAAAAAAAAACTGTGATTTCTTAGATTATAATTGTGTAAGCAGAAAGAATCATAGCAGTAAATTCAATAGACATGTTCCCAATTTACATGGCAAGTGAGAGAGCTTCAATTTTTTTTCCAAAATTGTTGTTTAAGTTTGCCTGTTATATGACTTCATGAAGACCAAACATTCCATGGATTACACTCATTTTTCATAAGCACATTTAGTTCCTACAGCCAAACTTAGAAAATTTCCTACTATACAACCTTGATATGTTCCACAAACTACTGTCATTTTATGAAAAATATTCTCATATTGTTTTCAAATTATTTTACAAATCAAGAGTTTGTTTGTTTTAATTTTTCCAGATCTGTCATATTACCTGACTCAGGAGTTTTTTTCAAGAGAAGTACAAACAAGATTCTTTACAGGAAGAAAGAGCAGGCTTAGTTGAAAATCATTGTCTTGACATGTTACATACAAGGAAGTTCTGGAATTATCATCATGACAACATAGAATTGGAATTATGTTTCAATGAGAATTATGTTTTTGAAAAAGATATCAAAGGTATTAGTTATGAAAAACATCAAGAACCCCTAGTGTGTCCAAAGAGAGTACACTCTGTGACAGTTACAAGTTCAGAACCTAATGATTATATGGAAAAATATTCACACCAAGCATGGACACCTGGCTATACTCTACATGGATATGTGAAAACTTCACAAAGGGACACACAGTGTAATAGTTCAAATTCTTTGCAATATTTTTCAAGTGCTGTGGGATTAAACGGTATTCCAAAAGTCCCTGAAGAAAAGAATGTTTTAAGCACAAAAAAATATTTAAATCATCAGCAGTATGCTATTTCCTCTACTCAAAATTCAGTAGAGTTTCCTGAACAATTACTTCAACTATGGGACAAATTCTACAATTTAGATCAACATAAATATTTTAAGAATAAAATGTGGCATAATACATACCATAGGGAAAGTACTTGTGAAAATTTCTATATACTTAGTGATGTTAATAATGGTCTTGCTAAGTTTTCTTTGCTAAATACTTACCAGAATAGTCAGTTTGAAATACCTTGTAATGGCAAGGACTCATGGACTAACTCTGCTGATGACATAATTCCTAGGAATTCTCCCATAAATACTTGCTTGACAGTTAATCATTCTGAAAACCATGCACATCAGAAGATTTTTGGTAAGTACTCAAAGACTTTGCACCAACATGACCATAGCCAAGAGAATCATTGGACAAACACTCAAAAAGACCAAATTCTTTATGAATTCTCAAACTATACTCAGTATAATGGAACTAATACTCAAGATATTTATGAGAGACAAACAGGTGATGCATGTAAGAAGGTCACAATTGAATCCTCAAGTCTAGAGATGGATAATATAAAGCATACTGGAACAAAAATGTGCTAGGTTAAAGACTGTGATGAATTCTTTGATTTCAATTCAAATATAACTCAAAATGATTCAAGTTACACTGCAGAAGAGAAACCATATACAGATGTAATGCTTGTGGAAAGTCCTATAGCAAACTCTCACACCTTCATGTTCATCACAGAATCCATACTAGAGAGAAAACTTATATATGTGATGAATGTGGAAAATGCTTTACTAGTGGCTCATCTTTTCAGGTTCATCAGAGAATCCATATTAGAAAGAAACCTTATAAATGTGGTGACTATAGAAAGTCCTTTGTCCAGTCCTCCA
>CABHPP010001159.1:22988-40369 GCA_902168425.1 Peromyscus attwateri | reverse complement strand
TGTATCCCAGGCTGACCTCAAACTGCTCAAGACTTGGGCCCTAGCGCTGGTATGACAAGCATGTGCCATCCCTTCTAGCTCAGCTCCTGCTCTCTTAGGACTCAGCACTTAAATCCTTCCTCCTTCTCTCCAATCAACACACACGCTGAAAAGGAAGACAGTTACAGTGATTATTTTTTTCACACTTAATTACTTTACTGAGCTGGAAACATCCATCTTCATATCAGGCATCGTCATGATTCAGAAATTTGGGAGTAGACAGCATTTATCTCAGTTAGTTTGAAGGGCATGGAACATATTGGGATGTTCTCTGTTTCACTGAGTACAAAGGATTTATGCAATTCCTTATGATATGGCCGTATCGCTGAGTTCCTTCACAGAGTGGCAAAGGCCTCCTGTTTACTCATCTTCCCAGGAGCAGTAAAAGGCCCAGGAAGACAAAAGCTGTCTACTATCATGTTCCCCAGGACAGCAAAGGCAAGACCAGCCTTTCCCCTGCTGCCCTGAGATCTTTCCTAGTAGCCAAGGGTTTGTGTTTTTAAAACCTGTGGCAAACAATAGCAAAAGTGGAAAGACTTTCAGGATACCGTCCTAACACATTCTGTGTTCCAGCCTTAAACATGACTATTGTGGGATAATCTTCTTGTACACTGTGAGGATGTGTCTTTGCCAAGGGGCCTTCTGACTGGTTTAATTAAGAGATTAAATGGTCAATAGCTAGGCAGAAAGGGGTTAAGCGTGACTTCCAGGAGAGAGAGGGACTCTAGGGGATGAATCTAAGCTTGCCAAAGACACCAGGAAGACTTGGAGCAAGTTGGACATACAGAATGGGAGAGAGGTAAAAACCATGTGGCAGAACATAGATTAATAAAAATAGATTAAGTTATAAAAGCTACTGGGACAAGCTTAAGCTAAGGCCAAACTTTCATAATAATAAGTCTCCATGTCATTATTTGGGGGCTGGCAGTCCCAACCAGAAAGTACTACTACACATGACTCATGCAGATGTTGATGGATTGACCAAATGAATGGATTCATTAATTCAAGCACAAAGGAACCTAGGTTGATACTTAGCCGGCAGGTGTTCCGATGACGCAGGGGCTAGGATTGGTTGCTATTGGACAGGTGTCTATGTTGCTGGGCTGACTCCCAGATGGGTCTTCATTGCAAAACAGGCTACAGAGAAATGTTAGAAACCAATCTGATATGGCTTACTGATAGGACTGGCTAAGGAAGAAAAGGAAGAGTTTGATTGGCTGTGGATCTGGAAAGGGTGGAACACAGGAGTCTGATTGGCTGTGGATCTGGAAGGGGTAGAACGCGGAAGTCTGATTGGCTGTGGATCTGGAAGGGGTGGAACACAGTAGTCTGATTGGCTGTGGAGCTGGAAGGGTGGAACATGGAAGTCTCAGAGATTCGGTAAGACGGGTCTGGGAACAAGAGTAAGAACTCTAAGTAGATCAAAATCTGAAAACAGATTAACGTAGCACTTCAACAAAACCTGCACATTTTACAAAGGAAGGAGAGATCATCAGCCAGAGTGGCGCAGGCAAGAGGCTGGAGAAGTAGCTAGAGGAAGAACGATGTGTCAGATTCAACTGTATGTAAACTAGACCTTTAGATTAGGACACGCCCTCTGGAAGTAAGCCATTCATCACTGGTATGGCAAGCTCAGGGCCATCAGAAACCTAGACTCATATTCAGCACTAACCCGTGACTTCTATCTCATGGTCCAAGATGGCAGCTCAGACTCCAATCATCATGTCCACACTTAATAGTGCAGAGGAAGGAGGAATGTATGTGTGTCCTGTCCCCTTTGAGGAACTGTCCTGTACACTGTAGGACACTTAGCAGCATCCCTGGCCTCTACCACCAAATGCCAGTATAACTCCCACTTCCCCTGTGTGACAAGGAAAAGTGCTTACAGACACTGATGGAGATCACTTAGGGGGCAAACCGCCCCAGGTTTGAGAATCAGTGCTTTCAGCTGATTCTCCTAGGCTGTCCGTGGTCCCTCTGCTTTATAGACTCCAGATTAGAATTTAGCCACAGAGGCAATGGCCTTGGAAATGTAATCATCATTCCAGGCAACCATTCGCCCAGCTAAGTCAGGAGCTCTGCTACTAGAGGGGAGGTGAGAGATTAGGAGATAACGCCATGACAAGGATTCAGCTGAACGGCTGTTTTGTTCCAGGTTCTAGCGACTGGGTGAGTCATGTGGTCCCTCCCTCCCTCCTTCTTTCCCATCTTCCCTCACTCTCTAATCCTATCTCTTCTTTCCCCTCCCCACCTCTCCTTCCTCCACAACTCTAACATGATTCCATCCTTGGAAGTCTGCAAGATGGAGAGAACAGCAGAGAGAGCTCCTCTCAGATGAGTTGCACCAAGATGGAGCCTGGCTGGTCTCTCTTCCCTCCTCCAAACCTGCCACGGAAAGTCCCAACCTGGTAACCCTCCCACCCCTGGCTCCAGAGAGGCCTGCTTTGAATAAATGACACATTTGTCCTGGTAAATGTGACCGACTCAAATCACGCCCTATGTGTCTCATTGCAAACCTGTCCCTGTGATAGCCAGATGGACACGGCACTTCCTGGTGCCAGCTAAGGGGTGGCACGGCTCTCAGGGTGGCACAGCTAACTTGGGGACTTGGAGGGGTGGTTTGGTTTCGCTCATCAGGCCCCCTTCTCCTGTTTCAATTTTTTCCTCTATCAAAATGTTTTTACTTCTTTATTTGTTCAATAAGCATGGCCCACACACCTGTTTGGGTTGGGTATTTTGTAGGGTTCAGTGTGAAAATAAGGTACTGCCTGTCTTTCTGGAGCTGGCACTGGCCCTGCCCTTCCTGGCTGCCTATCATCTGTTCTTTCCAAACCCTCCTGGCTTACCTTCTCACTGGGCACACTGCTCTGCCACTGTTTTCCTGTCCCTTTCCCTGTGGAGGTTTGGACATGTACATGCCCAGCCTGAACTCCTGCCCTCATCCCCAGTGCATGACATTGTGTATGTACTCATGTGCATGTACATACACATACATACACTTAAGTATGAATGCACACAATCATGCATGTTCATGCATACACATGCATACATGAATATGTATACACACACACATACACACCCACCTCTAACTTTACCTTTCTTTTTTTTTGTTGTTGTTGTTTTTGTTTTTGTTTTTTCAAGATGGGGTTTCTCTGTGTAGTCTTGGCTGTCCTGGAACTCACTCTGTTGACCAGACTGGCCTTGAACTCACAGAGATCCGCCTGCCTCTGCCTCCCAAGTGCTGGGATTAAAGGTGTGTGCCACCACCACCCGGCCGCCTCCATCTTTCTTTTTGGTCTTGGTTGGCTCATTCTTCACTCTTCAGCTTCCACATTCCTTTCCTGAGAGAGACTGTTTCCACACTTCTTCCAGTCTCCAGTCCCACATGCCACCCTTTCTTAAACATGTCTGTAGCAACTTGACTCCTCCAAACGCCGCTGTCTGGAAGCTCCTGTGCGGGTGTCTTCCTCCCTCACTGGACTGTGTACATGACCATGGGAGAAGCCAAGTGTCTTGGTCACTTTCAGATCCACACCTGGCACTCCTGGCACAAAGCAGATCCGTGATAAAGGAGGAATTAGTGGCTGTGTGGGCAGATAGATCGTGGAGGAGAGAGGCGTGTAGACAAATACAGCCCGTCAAGGGTGAGAAAGGAGCATGGCCATGAGGCTAGTGAAGGAGCGGGTGGCCGAGTCTCTCGGGAGGACTTAGTGCTGGGATCGAGGCAGGAGTAGGAACAAGCAGAGTGGAGAGAAGCAAGAGCAGCCAAGGCAGAGGAAACAGCCCGAGGAAGGACAAGAGGCAGAGGCAGGGGCTGGGGAGTACAGTAAGCCAGGCTGAGGCAGGCACCCAGGAGTGGCAGGACCAGGAGCCCTGGGGCACTGACTGGTCCTTTCAGTTGTCCCCCTCCCTCTACTCACTCACCCCCTTCCCTGGATACCCTTTGAGAAGGTTCCAGAATCTTCGGCTCTAGGGTCCTTAAGGTGGCAGGACATTTTATAGAGAGGAGACTTCTTCCCCCGCTTCTCTCCTCCGTTTCCCTCGCTCCCCCCCCCCCCCCCCCCCTCCTGTCCCCCCCCCCCCCCTTCACCACACCTGGTTCCATTTGTTGGGCTTTCTACACCCCAGGAGTTGCAAAGAGTGTTTTCTTCTTACCATGTTTTAAAAGATGGTAGGGCCCCAAGCTAAGATTGCCCCTCCCCCACTGTAACAGCGGCTAGAGAAGCCGGTGAGGTCTGGCATGTGGGGTCACCAAGGGCAGAAAGGAGGCTCATGTTGGGTCCCCAGATAGGCACAGATGTAGAGGGGCCAGGTTAGCTGAGCAGAAATGTGGCAAAGATAGGGTAGGACAAAGCTGTGCGCTGAGGTGACCCCCTGCTCCCATGGCCTGACATTGTTTGGCAAAGTGCCGGCTGGTGGGTGCTGCCTCCAACGGTCCGGGCATGAAGAAGACCGTGGAGGTTTTGCTCAGGCCCAAGGAAGGGGCATCTTGACTCTCATGATAAGAGGTAAGCAGAAAACATGGAGCCCGAGGAGCAGGACCTTGTTAGCATTCCATTACCATGCAAGGGGAAACCAACCCCCAGCTCTATCCAGACCTAGAGGTGAGTGACTCTGTTCATACCCAGTGAGGCCTGCCCCCAGGAACACCCGCCCAACTCCGCCCCAGTTGCCGGCCAGCAGGCAGGGCTCCTGCAGGAAGGCTCCCTGTTCACCAAGACCCCTCAGCAGCAGACCTTGCAGTCTACACGCCCTGCCCCCATACCCATCCGCCTGAAACCCCAGCCACTTCCTGAGGCTTGGAAACCAACCTCCATTACCATGCAAGAAACGTGCTGGGGAACTCCTGGTTTTTCTCTCTGCAGAGACTTGATGTATCATCCTTCCAACCTGTAAAGTGCTGAGGCCCTCTCAGGGCCTTGTGCGAGCTCAGCAAGCTCTCTACCACTTAGCTGCATCCCCAGCCCGAGGCCTGATCTTTAAACACGCTACTTCTCTCCACCAGAGAGGAGCCTCTGGTGCTCACCAGTTCGGCAGGCTAGCAGGAAGGAGGCTTTAGGGAGGGAAACTGAGCCCTGCAGCTCCTGATAGCATAGTATGGTGGGCTAGGCTGGATTCTCAGGGCCAGACTGGCATGGCCAAGGCACTGCAGGCTGACCACAATGCCAGGGTTGCTGGCTAAGGTGGTGGTCACTCAAGGGTGACAACCCTGAAAATGAGACTGTAGTCCCGAGGTTGACGGGACATAATTATAGCACTTGTGCGTGGAGACAATGTCGTACATTCACATTTCCCGGAGACTCCCTGCCAAAGCCGGCTAGACCCCGGAGGGATCTCAGTGCTTGTGAACTTTGATGGATTGTTGGGAGCTGAGGATGATGATGGCTTGGAGCAAATCCAGGTGTGCGGCCCACAGTTAAGCCCACAAAGCATAGAGCTTTGTGCTTCGGATGGTTCTCCTGTGGAAAGAGGTTGCCCAAAGGCTACCTGGGCACACAGAACAAAGTGCCAGGGGAAACATGTTTGAATCTGGAGTAGGTGCATTTTTTTTGGGGGGGGGGGGATGAAACAGAAGAAAGGAGGAGGAAGAAGAAGGGCTTTGGGAGGAACTTGGGGTTTGCAGAGGGCACCCGGGGGTGAGTTCAGTTGAGGAATGGGGACAGAAGACAATGACGTTAGTGTGACAGGAGCCTGGGAGGAATACAGTCAGGAAGCCGTGTAGGTGGGAAAGCAAGTCTGAAGAAAGAGGGGCCTGTGCCGGGAGGAAGCGGAGAACAAAGGGAGAGGGGGTCAGGGAAGGATGCAGGGGAGCACCGGTGATCAAGGACTCAGGAAGGACTGCCACAGGACTGCCACAGGACTGCCACAGGGCACCCCAGCGATGTCAACAGCAGGGAGATTAGGAGGGGACAGGAGCTTGTTCTCTGGGAGTCCTAGCTGTGCCCGAAACCCTCTGCAAGTGCAAGGTCACTTCAGCTGGAAGGCAGGAGGGAGGGTAGAGACTTGGCAGGGTGCTCAGGCTAAGCCTGGAGTGATGGGGCCGCGTGCATTTGTTCGTTCAACAGACATTCATTGAATGTGTTCTAGGAATAGAGCAGACAAGACAAACGCCCTGATCTCTCCAATGTGTGTAGGCACGTATATATGTATGTGTGTATTTACTATGGTGTTGAGGGGGATGGGGTGCGGTCAAGCCCACTTGCGTGCTAGACAAACATAACTGCTGAGATTTTTATTTTTAGGAAAACAGTGCTGGTGGTCAAACCTAGGCCCTCACAAATGCCGGGTCAGCGCTCAGCCACTGCGCCCCACGGCAGCCTCTAGTTTATAGTCCAGGTCACTATCTAAGGAGAGGGGATGGCCAGCAAGCAATGGGATGCTTTTTATGCATCTTCAACATGCTGCCTGTTTTTCTTTACCCCCAACCAGATCGAAGCTGCTGGGAACCAGGTCTGCTCAGCTCCATGGCAGAAACACCATCAGGACTTGGCGTGACAGGACTAACTAGGGTTAGCACATCACTTTTGTGGCCTCTGCCCTCACCGTTTCCCGGACACAAACCTCCTCAGAATGAAGGAAAGAAGAGTTCCGATGTCTGTCCACCCAGAACCGCCTCCTAACTTTATTCCTTCTGGCAGCTTCTTCCACTGTTTTACCTTCCCTCCGCCAAGTAACCTTTAGAACAGGCTCATGTCAGCCCGGAGCTCCCTGCTTAAAAATGTTTGGATGAAAAATTGGTCAGAATGCGTCTGAGTCCCAAGAAACAGAAAGCTCGGATAGTTGGCCCCACCATGGAGACACTTAGCATCTCCCTTGACAAGTAGCCTGGAGGAAATGGCCCCCAGAAGGTGACCAGTAATTCCACTCCTGCTCTTGGCTCTGGCATTCCTAGGCTGGACTCCGTCAGTCACCAGGGAAGCTCTTCTATCCGGATATCACAGGGTCTAGCAGGAGGTGGGATACTTTGTCCCGTGTATCTGCAACAAGAAAGGGACCTTTATCCAAGGACTCAGCAAATCGCCCGTGTGACAGTACTAGCCTCTGAGTCCAACTGCCACCATCTTTGGGGGACCTGCGGGTCCTGCTCCCAACTTCCCTCATAGAAGAAAGGAGTGTGGAGGACCATGGGACCCTCACCTGAATATCCAACCACGTCTCCCAACCAGTTGTGGGCAGTTCCGCCCTGATTGTCCGTGGCCGTGGGAGGGCTGGAGGATATAGGTGGGGAAGGGCGAAGGAAGGGGGTTTCGTCCTCAACCACCGGGAAGACATCATCCCTGTGGGTGCGAACCTTCCAGGCGGGCTACTTTAAAGTTACCCAGGCTCCTGGCTGTATCCCCTCACCCGTTGCTCTGTAAGTAACCCTAACGAACTCACTGGTTCCCCCAGGTGAAACTTTGGTGGGCTCCTACCTTGCTTTGTAGGTGGGAGGAGGTGTAGACATTGTTTACTTTTCTCCCAGAGAAGGGATTTTAGCAACAGCTATGCTTGCTCAAGTCTTCCTAAATCACTGGCAAGGAGACGGGTTCTCCATGGCTGCCTCGGGAAGGCAAGGGCCAAGTACAGTGTAGATTTCCTGCTTTAAAAAAAAATAAAGGGGGGGTGGTGGCTCAGCTCAAAACTGTCTCTAACTCCAGGTCTAAGGGATCTGACACCCTCACACAGACAAAACACTGATGCACATAAAAAATAAAAATAAAGTATTAAAGAGAAAAAAGTTGGGTTGGCCAGGAAGTCAAGGGAGAGACACTTGTGGCCACCACAGGTGTCTGCCACGGGTAACTTACCAGACTTTCAGCACCAGGAACTCACTTTGTAAGGAGACTTCAAAGGCCCTCGCCCATCAGTCACTGCCTGCGCTCCAGCCTCTGCTTTGTCAACAACCCCCAACTGTGACCTCCAGTCACAGCTCCACACAACAGCGCTCAACACCCGATGGGATCCCTCTGATCTCTGACGCCTCCTGCAATGTTGCCCATTGATGTCTTACCCCCCAGACAGCCTGTCTCTGCTCACACTGTTTTCAGGCACACGGCACCTTCCTACACCCTCTCCAGGTTGAGCTGTAAGTGGCACGTGTGATCAGACAGTCAGAAATGGATCACCTGGGTGGAATTCCAGCTCTGACACTCACTAGCTAGGTGATCTCAGACCAAATGTTTAAATTCTCTCAGCAAACTGATGGATTCTTCTGGAAGACCATAAAAGCGAATTTATTAATAATAACAGGGCTTACTTTATTTCTTGCTGTTTTTATTATTTTAGTTAGCAGATAATGTAATGGATTCACTGCAACATTCTCATTTTCATACACAATCTGTCATGATACCTTACTTCTGTTTGCCCCCATTACTGGATTATTGTGAGAACTATAAAGTACGTAGAGTGCCCAGCACAATTATCTAGCACATCAAAACTGCTCAGTAAATGCCAGCTCTTATTTGGCTTTGGATATGATTAGCATTCTCACAGAGGGCCATTTGTTGACACATGTACAGAACAGCCTAATGCCAGAAGGAGGCTCCAAGACCTTTGATCACTTCATAAATATTTCACAATTTCACCACCCAGTGTCTGGGTATTGAAAGATATATATATATTTTTTTTTACTTTTGTTTTCCTTTTCAGCGTTGGGGACTTCACCCAAACCCTCAAGCATGCTAGGAAGTACTCTGCCACTGAGTTGAGCCCCCGCTTCCTCTGTTGTCTTTAGGACACTGGTCTTCAGGGTAGGCAGGCAGCTTGATGCATGCCACAGACAGTTTTGAAGACTTCTTGGCCACCACCTGTATCTAAGGGCTGTCTCTAAAAAGAAATTAGAGGTGCCTGTCCATGCTCCCCTTTCTCCAGTCCTCTTCTGGTGCCTTTCCTGCTCACCTAGATGAAATTAGGGAGGCTCGGCTTTTGGTCCTTGCAGGATACGCTGAGACTCTCAGCTCTGAACTTTAGAGGATTCCAGATTGGTACAGTGTCTAGGGAAATCTCAAAGACCCCCCAGTGAAGGAGGAAAACCCCAAGAAGCAGATGACAGTCACAAGGTTCCGCTGCCTGGTGGGGACTTGTGACATAGCAAACATGCTCTCTGGCCTCTGTCCCACCCCCTAGAGGTCCCAAAACTCTCATAGGTTTTGGCAGAATATAATTATTGTCTCCCTTGGTGCCTGGAATCTGAACTTGTAAGACCCTTGGCATCCCTAGAGAGTGATATGCTAATGAGGTACCTTGACTGGAGAACGGAGGACTGGATGCACATTAAGATGGTCTCTAGGGCCGGGCGTTGGTGGCGCACGCCTTTAATCCCAGCACTCGGGAGGCAGAGGCAGGCGGATCTCTGTGAGTTCGAGGCCAGCCTGGGCTACCAAGTGAGCTCCAGGAAAGGCGCAAAGCTACACAGAGAAACCCTGTCTCGAAAAACCAAAAAAAAAAAAAAAAAAAAAAGATGGTCTCTAGAGGAACCAGTCACAGGATTGGAGGTATACAGCTTTCAGCCCCACCCCCTACTCTCTTAGGCAGGACTGGAGACTGAGTTCAGTCACCAGTCATACCTGCATCACAAAACTATCATAAAATTCTGAAATAAGCTGATTCATTGATCTGGCCTTGTTGGCCCAGGAGAGTGTGTGCCCAGGAGGGCACAGGTACCCAGCTGAACACCTTGTCCTGTCTATCTTCCATCATTTGACTGCTCGTTAGTTGTGTTTTCTATTGTAAACCAGTAATAAATAGTAGACCAAGTGTTTCCCTAAGCTCTGAGGGTCATTTTAGCAAATCACTGAGCCAGAGGAAGGGAATTGTGGGAAACCCTAATTGGAGCTGGTGAGCCAAGAGTTGAGACACTTGGGATGTGTGCTGGGGGATAGTCCTGCCTGGGAGGCTAACCTGTGGGTAGTGCCAGAACCAACCTAAACTGTCGGAAGCCAAGCTGATGTCTAAAGAACTGCTTGCTGTGGGAAAGCCCACATTTGATGGCAGAATTTCTAGGTGTAGGGGAAAAAAACGCATTTTCGTATCCTTATCAGTCCTTAGAAATTGCTAGATTCTCAGTTCTCCTGGGCCGCCTTAAGCTTCACTTGTGTGAGGATGTTCTGGGCTGAGATCAACTCAAGTTTCAAGGAACTACCTTGTCAGTCTATGTCTAAATATCTTCTATCTACTGCAAAGGCTCATTCTGCAATACAGGTTATGTTTGAAGGGTTCATCTCCTCTCAAGGAGTTAACTAATCTTTGAAAGAAAGAAAGATGGAAAGAAAGAAAGAGAAAAAAAGAAAGAAAGATGCTAGCAAAGGACTAAGGCCTCTGAGCGATGGCATGATGAAAGAGACTCTGCATCCTTCACTAGGCATATGTATTTGGGTAGTTAAAAGCAGGTGGGCTTCATAGCAGAGCTGGTGGGGGGATGACCAGAGAAGCTGGTCCTTAGCATGAACTGATTAGCAAAAAGTCATTTTCCCATGGACCACCCACAAAATCCAATTACAACAATAAGCCAATTGGTCCATTTCGACTTAACACGATTGTAACATTTAATTGGTATTCTTCTTTATTTTATGTATCGGTGTTTTGGCGGCGTGCATGTCTGTGTGCCGTGTATGCCTCGAGCTCACAGGGACCAGGAGAAGACACTGGGATCCCCTGGAGCTGAAGTTACAGTTGTTTGCTGGGAGTTGAATCTGGGCCCTCTGGAAGAGCAGCCATCTCTCCAGCCCCTGCTTTTCTGTTTACAAAAACATCTTGTATCCATTGACAGTGCCCAACAGGCAATCATTGTCTGGCACTTATTGAGTTCCAAGTAGTATTGTAAGTACTAGTGGGCTGCTTTAATCATTATGGAATGCGGTGGCCTGATTTCCAGGGTCACTGGGCTATTGAAAACTGCAGTTTCGTGCCTAACCGTTCCCTTGTTATCCTCCGCAGCACTTAGCAATTTCAGACGTACTACATGCTTACTTCATGGCTTGTCTCTGCCTCTGCACTGGGACATAAACTGGATGGTGAGGACTTTTACACTCAGCAGCTAGAAAATGCTGCCCGTGTAGCACAAAGGCTGGCTGGGATGAATAATCGACAAACGCTTCACAGCAGCAGTCATACACCTATTGTAACGGGTTTTCACCGGGGCAGCCAAGGAGCTTCCAGAATCCATGGCCGTAGATAAGAAAACAGAGAATGAGCTGGGGTACAAACCCAGACAGCTCAGCTCTGGGACACAGACAAGCATGACACAGCCCTGAAAGTCAAGGGTAAGCCTGAACACAGGTCTCAAGTATTTAATTAGATAGCAGAGTCCATGGCGGTAAGGGTATCAAACATCACAGGCTTCGAGGCTAAACCAGAGGCCCAAGTAGCTGTGTTTCACACTACAGGAGGGACAGACAGGTGCTGCAGCCTGGGTGGACCGGGAAGCTGCCTGGAGAACACGGAGGTTTCCCTGGGCCTGGCAGAGCCAGGAGGACTAGGAGATTAGCGAAGAGTGAATGGGAAGTGTGTGGAAACCGGGAGGAGGAAAAGGAAGGAGAACTTGGGAGAAAGGGTTGCCTAGGCCTGTGCTGGGTGCAGGAGGGTAGGAGGCCCCTGTGAACTGGCACCTGAGCTTGGCAGGGTGGAGGGTGGCTGAGGGGTGGGGCCCAGTGAAATGGTAAAGGGCTTTGACGAGCAGGAGGAAGAAAATGTGTCGTGTGTACAGAACGGTATCGAACTTGAGTCAGGCGGCACCCCGAAGTCAGGCAGAGAAGGCAAACGGAAGGGGAAGGCGGTTGAGAGTGTGACTGCTGTTAGGAAGAGATGGGGAACTCAGGGAAGGCCGAGACCTCATTGCACAGGCTACAGAGGTAGCCTGACTTCAGACTGCTCTGCCACTCGTGAGTCCATAAAAGTCAAGCCTTTCACTCTCTCTGTAAGTGCAAAATGGCTGAGGGGGGTGGTGAGGAAGATGGAGGGAGGGAGGGAGGGAGGGGGGGAGGGGGGGAGGGAGGAAGGGAAGGAGAGATAACTCAAGGAGATAGTATGATGACATGTAGTGCTCAGCTCCAGACACTGCATCTTTAAAAGCTACAGAAGACTCACATCATGGACTTCCAGCCTCTAGAGCCAGAGGGCAACAAGCCGCCATGCCCGCTCACATGCAGGCTAAGTCAGTCCTCGCAGAAAGGACACCAGAAGCCAGCAGATAGATACCACAGGCCACAGCAGGGATCCCTGTCACCATGTCAGTGCTGCTTTAGCAGGATATTTAGCAGGGGACAGATGGCTGAGGGGTGAATGTTGTGGAACAATCCAGGAAGGTGCTGCCCTTCGGGGCTCGGGACACACACATTCTTAGGAGTATTTCTATCTGGGTTCGGGACAGACACATTCTTAGGAGTATTTCTTTTGTCTTCTGTTCTTCCCCCTTTGGTTTCTTGTAATGTTTGCTCACCTGCCTCGGAAGGCAATCTCAGGACTTTGGCAAAATGCAAGTCAGTACCTGTTTTTATAATTATAGCTTAGACAGCTGGGGTACTTGGTTCTGTCTTCGTTTTTGGTGCATTCCTGATTATCTTGGGTCTAACTATGATGATTGTTTTGACCTTGTCAGTCAAGAGCTTGTTGGGCAGGAGCAGAAATGCCTTCAATGTGACCATCAACTGCGTGTTGAGCCAGTTTTAGTTTCTAACCAACTTTATGAATTACTCACTAGTGAAAGTAAAGCTAGAAACTGCAATATGACTTTAAGCTATCACCTGGGGGATACTATTGGGAGAACACACGAAACTGTGTTCTCAGTTCCTCAGGGAAGTTATGCCACCGTAACAGAAGAAACTAGATCATGGTGGATTTCCATTGTCACCAATGCAGATGTCTGCTATGTGCCAGATAGATTCTGGGCTCACAGGAGTGACCAAGACGACATAGTCCTTATTCTCATTGAATTTCCTCCTGTATTTTTCCAAATTGCTGCCGGGGGCTGTAGGTATTACTCAGTGTAGACAGCTTGCTTGGTATGAATGAGGTACCATGTTCAACACCCAGCATTACCAACAGAACAAAACACAATAGTCATTAATCCCTTCCACAACAGGATGCAATGCTATGCATCCACTTTTTTGAGAAACGAGGATTTTATAAAAAATTATTAATCAAAATTTTTGGTGAATGTGCCATTCACATTCTTTCAGAGTTCATTTGTGCACACATGGATGAGGATTCAGGGAAGGGATAGGTGAGATCGGTGTAAACTCAATGTAGGTCCTGATCACCGGTGTTAATCTGGGCACTAATGTCTCCTGACCAGTTGAAGATGAGCGTGCTCACCACCTAACAAACCACCATAAAGTGATATTGGAAAGTGATTCCTTGGCAGTCAGGATTTTCACTATGACGACATACCCGAGAGACCATTGAAAGAAGGTCAGATTTATTTATGGCTTGTAGTTCAGAGGTTTCAGTCCACAGTCATTGGGGCCATTATTGCTGGTCCTGTGGAAAGACCACATATCATGGTAGAAGGGCATAGAGGAAGACTGTGGATCACTTCCTGGTCGCCGGGTCACAGAAAGATGCTGCACAACAGAATGGGACCAAAGAGTCCTCTTCACAGACTGCTTCCTCTAACAGCTTGGGACCACATCTTCAACACTAGCCTTTTGAGGGAAAACTTCATAACATTCCTTATTTGGGGCAGTGTGTGTGTGTGTGTGTGTGTGTGTGTGTGTGTGTGTGTGTGTATGTGTGTGTGTGTGCGTGCACGCGCGCAAACACCTATTAATGGATAGAGTATCTCTATGCGAATACACAACCTTTCCCGTTTCATTTCCTCAGAAGTTGCCTTGGAGGCAGACTGAATCTGACCACGGAACGCCACATGTGGATGAGAAGTGGCTTCCATCTGTGGTGATATTTTATTTGTGCTGAAATGTGGTGATATTTTATTTGTGCTTTAATAAAGTTTGCCTGAAGATCAGAGGAAATAACAAGCCATTTTAAGTAAACAAAGAAGTCAGGCCACAGTAGCACATGCCCTTAATCCCATCACTTAGCAGGCAGGATCTCTGTGTGTTCAGGGCCACACTAGGGAACACAGCCAAGCATGGTGACACATGCCTTTAATCCCAATACCAACCATAGAGTTCTGGAGGCCTGTACAGACAGGAAGAGACAGAGCTGGCCAGGAAGAGGAAGTGATGCAGCTAGACAGAGAGCAAATCAGATGGCAGAACAGCAAGGCATATAAGCCTAGGTAGACAGGAAGTCACTCTCTTTGGAAGCTGTGGAGTTGGTCAGGTAAGGTTGGCTGGTGGCTTTCCTTATTTCCCTGATCTCTCTAAGATCTTCACCTCTATATTTGGCTCTGTGTTTTTTATTTAATAAGATCACTTAGAAATTTGCCTATATCCATCTGGTCACTGGGTAGGCCTCAGTCAGTCCACTGCCCAGGCTCCCACCCAGCCAAGCTGACTTCTCGCAGCCTACCGTGACTATAAAACTACAAGGTGAGGTTTACAGATATTCACACACACACATCCCGACTGCCCACTGTGCGTAAGACTCTACCCTTTGAGCATGTCACTAATTCCATGTGCTTCTACCCGTTCTCAAGAATGCCAAGGTCCCTAAAACATGAAGGGCCCATAGGGGAAAAAATGGCTCAAGTTCCCTACTCCAGCCGCTCCAGTTCTGAAGGTAAGTTTGAGATGTCAAACAAACACTCCCCTACTAGAAATAATTATCTCTGGGTTGAGAAATGTTTTCACTCTCTTTCTTAATCTCCTTATTTCTTCTTCTCTGAGCCGCTTGGAGCCTATGAAGTAGATCTCACTTGCGTCCTGAGAGAGCGTGAAATAAGTATAGAGCGATAAGGAGGACGCTTTGCCCCCCCCCCCCGGGGGGGGGTAGTCAGTATGGCTAAGACACACAGCAGGATAGGAACACCTGCTCAGAAGGCCCAGGGAGCACTCTTGTCTTCTAACGAAACTGCCGCTCTGTCCGTTCCTGTCATCCCGTCAACCGTATTCGTTTTATGGAGGCAAATTGTCTCTCCAGTTCTCCCCAGTGCGGCGCCTGGAGTGGAGCTGGCGCTCAGTAAATTATAAGTATGAAGAAGGATAGCACTGAGACTTTGTGTGGACAGAGACTTAAGCTTCTGAGAAGGGGGCAAAGAAAATGTGGACCAAGATCTGAAGTAGGGATGAAGAGAATTTTCGCTCATCTTGCCAGCAGATTTCTCCGCTTTAGTGTCATTGAACTCGGAAGCCAATGCCTGTTGACGGGATGTGTTTGGTGGGTGTCAGAGGGTCCGTGCCCTTGCTCTTACCACCCGGGAACAGCAGGCGGCTATGACCCCAGTGAACGGAGGGTATAATGGCTGGTGCACAGACTGGTTGGTGGTGGCCCCACTGGGACAGAAACACCGAAAGCCAGTTCACTTCCTCCTTGACCTGTGTTCATAGACATCTCAGCAAGAGGACGGCTTTTGTCATGGTGGCCATAGAGCCCAGACCCATCGGAAGGTTTTCAGGCAGTGGGTGGGAATCATGAGGAACAGCTTTGGCACTCAAGGGCCCACCAGGCTGGGCCTGTAGACGAGTCGTAGCAGCCAGGATGAACAATGGCGTGAATGTGAGACACCTGATCATCTTTGTAAATCTCTTTCACACTCAGCCACCTTGTAGTTTGTGAGGAAGCCAGAGAAGACGTTGCCATTCCCATTCTATCAATGAGGGAAATAATTCTCATGGTCACACGACTAAGTGTCCCTTTGGGGTTGTTGACCTCTCTAGAGGCTTACAGCTGCAGAGCTGGGAGTTGCCAGCAGAGGGCACCCTTCACAGTCTTTACAGAGCTCAGAGCTCACTCTGCTAGCGTTGGTACAGGGGGCAATCAGGGTTTTCTCACTGAAAGGATACAATATTACCTGGGTGATTTTATTCCTCTCAGACAAAGCTTACCTAAACTGGATCCTGGAATACCAGGTAAAATCAGATTCAAGGTCAGTCTCCCGAGCAATCAGGAGCCAAAGAGTTCAAGAAAAGCCGCTCCGGGTTAAGTAATTGAAGAGCCAGAGCAACTAGATGTAATGAGGGAGTGAGTGAATGAATGATTTGAATGAGTCCTGGGCTGGGGGAAAAAAGCAATAGACATAAAAGATGTTATTGGGGTGATTCATGTCATCTTAGTTTGAACTGCGTTTTAGATAAATTGTGTCAATATTATGCTTCACAAAGGTGATAACTGTGCCGTGTTTCGACATGTATCTCTCAAAAATATTTAGGGGGAAATGAGCACAATGTCTTTAACTTGTTTTTAAATGATACCCACCCCCAAGAATGATGAAGTCATAATAGAAGTAGGGTAAAATGTGAATCTAAGTAAAGAGTAGATGGGGGTTCCATATAGTATACTTGCAGCTTTCCCATAACTTTACAAGTATATCCAAATAAACACACAAGAGGGGGGGGGTGTCATCTTACTCTTGTAGGGCTGGGCCTTGTGCTCCTACCTGATTTAAGGCCGAAAGTTCCCTCAGTGGGTACAGAGAGGTCTCTTAGTAACGTGTGGCTTTGGCTCACTGTAGTGCTGACCTTTGCCCTGGGCTGGCCAAGGCGTCTGTGTGCAAAGCCGGCCTGATAAGAGAACTACCTGACGAGTGACCTTTGCTGCATATGTTTTGTGAATGCAACACATGCCTGTACTTGGAAGGGAAGCAGGGGCCTTGCCAAAAAGTGCAGTATGGAGCTTCGGGGTCTGGGCCACAGGGAGCCCTCCAGGCCTGTGCGATTGAGAACAAGCACGTAAGTTAGAGTGGGCAAGGCCACTATCTACCGCTTGGCTGGGTTAATCCTTCCAGAACATGGGCCTCCTGGAAGCTGAGCCTGGGTAATATTAATAGTAAAATATTAACCGGGAAATACTGCTGTGGGAACAGCTAAGAGACAGGACCCAGAATAGAGGGAGCCCACGGTAAAGTGAAGAGTAGGCAGAACCCAAGGGCTACCTCTCCCACCCACCTACCCCAGGACTCTGGTTCACTTAGGCCTGGACTATGAGAGCCAAACATTCACATCTCTAACAAGCCACCTGACACCATGGTGTCAGATATGACCGTCATGGCCGCCTGTAGGTCTCCCCACCGTGACTATAAATTGCACATTAAAAGTATTTTAAGAGGTCCGAGGGAAAATTGAGGTCACTCCTGGGTGGACTGGACAGTATCATGTATGAAATAAATTGGGTTCAGAGGCGATGGGTACTCCAGAGAGAAGTAATAAACACAAGGTCCAAGCTCCTGATTTGAGTTCCCTGGGGAAGTAACAGGGAGAGAGGCAGTCGGAGGCTGAGATTCAAGGTCTGCTTTTATGGGGGGGGGG
>CABHPP010001159.1:5214-17988 GCA_902168425.1 Peromyscus attwateri | reverse complement strand
GAGAGAGAGAGAGAGAGAGAGAGAGAGAGAGAGAGAGAGAAGAGGTCCCCAGCCAAAGGCCCCAGTGCGATAAGGGCCTGAGGAAAGGGACTGGTAGTGGGTCGTGGAAAAGAAGAGAGTGTGAGCATCATAGCTAAGCGGGGAGCTGACCTCCACAAAGGGTTTCTTCAGGGTTACTTGTTTGCTCAGATACCGCCAAAGGCGATGTGAAACATTCAAGTCTGGGAAGATAATATGTATACATACATGCATATATCTTTTTTTTCTTTTTTATGGTTACTGGGGAAATCAAACCCAGGGCCTCACATACATTAAGCAAATGTTTCACCAATGAGTCATATCCTCAGCTATATAGTGAGACCTCGTGTCAAAAGAAGAAAGTGACTGGACCCTCAGGCTCTGACCTCATCAGTGGACCAATGCCCTGCTGGATTTATAATATGATGACATTCTTGGGAGATGGGGACTAGCTGGAGGGAAAAGGTCATTGGGGTCACACCCTGGAAAGACAATGCCATTTATCTGACCCCCCAATGCCTCTCTCTCCCTGCCTTCTGTCCACGCCAAGGTAAACGTCAATATTCCTCAGCAGTGCCTTTCTGCCATGCCGGTCACAAGCACCCACAAACAAAAGGCTGCCTATGGGCTGGGATCTCCGACACCACACGCCAAAATGAATCCGGTCTACTATGAGATGGTTTCTCTCTGGTGTCTGTCACGGTGATTGACGTTTACAGCTGCTGACTGCTGGTGTTAGCGTGGTGAAGGCTGACGCTGGAGGGAGAGGAGGTTTTTAGATATTTTTGAAGCTGTGCAGGAATCCTACGGTTCACCCGCACTGACTTCCAACCGGTCTGACTTGGATCATTTCTTACCTGGGCCTCTGAGGGGTGTGTCGATCTGGGGAGGGACAGGCATTTTGAGTCAGGCCTAACTACCTTATTATTGACCATATATGAGAGAGACATAAGGGGCTGATCTTCCAAAATTATTATTATGAAAGCAACAAGTTAATTACTGTGGGAGATGGATATATTAGTAAATTATGAAAACGGAAGTAAAAGAACCTGTTATCCAAGGAACATCTCCTTTCTCTCTCTTCTTCCTGCAGCTTGATAGAGATACCTCTCACAGGACCTCTCTGAATCCTCTCCATCAAATGCGTGACATAGCCAGCTATCTTGTTGCGGAGTTTCTTGCTGGGGATAATGGTGATCTCCTCGCACACGCACCTGTTGGTGTGGAAGTCATTACCCAGGCACGTGTAGTACTTCTCGATGATGACCCGGGCCACCTTCTTCACAGTCTTGGTGTGAACGTGGCCCATGTTGACGGGTCCCGGGAAAAGAGCGCCAGTTTCATTTTTATCCTGCCAGATTTTTACAACCAGTGTATTCTAACCTTATAAACGGCTTATTGTGGAAATTTTTGTGCGTTCTCCATTAATGATTTTCAATTGTTGTAGTATAAAATTATATGATAGTGAAGACCTCCTCATGAGAAGTAAGCATACCCTGCCCCATCCTTTGCCGCCCTTATTCCTGTTCCAAGGCGAACTCTAAGCATTTTTATTTTGAATACATCTGGTTGTTAATGCCACATTTCCAAGTAAGATACTATTTATTAGTCTTGGACTCCCTTGCTTTCCATTGTCTTCCTACTGTAGGGGGAAGTCAGTTCACCCCTGTTCCACTGGGTTACAAGAGCAAGGCAGAGCAGCGGCCCACTTGTGGCCAACCTTCAGAGGTCATTTAGCACCGTTCCCACCATCATATCGTTGCTTCGGGAAATTATAAAGTCGTACTCAAGTTCAAGGGCCCCCATTGTTTGATTGGCGGCATCTCACGCCTCCACCCTGAGTAGCACATGGGGTGGGAGGCGCTGTTACAACCATCCTTGGGAACACTGCTTTTCACTAGACCTATTTTGTATTATGTTTACAGATTTTTCATATGTATTTTTTCACAAATCCATAATTGTTGATTCTGTCTCATTTTATTCACTTTATAACTCTACAACATGGCTACAGTTCTTTCTACATATCCAGAGGTGACTCATATACCTGCCTGCTTTAGCTGACACATTATTTGAAGAATGTGGATTTGGAACTTCTCGTCACAGTCAGAAGATTGATACATGTAAAGAGGCTTTCGCCATGTCAGCTATAGACCTGTGGTGAGTTGTGGGGTGGTGGTCCCTGAAAAAAGGTTTCTCTGTTTGCCATGGCTCCCACCAATATCTTTTACCACTTCCTTCTCTGTATTCTACAGCTCACAAGAATTTGACTTTGAGGCTTTCTGATTTACCATGGAAAATAGCAATAGTGATATTTTGCATTCTCTCTCTTTCTTTTCTTTCTTTCTTTCTTCCTTCCTTCCTTCCTTTCCTTTCTTTCCTTCCATCTGCTTTTTCTTCGGAAGAGACACCAGGCTGATGTTTTCTGTTTAAAGGGTGCCGTTGGCTCTCTGTTTATCTGAAGAACAGGAACAAATGATGTGCCGTGGTCCCAGAATGGCTCAGCTGCTCATTCCAACTCTACCCAGGCTGGTCCTGTTAGAAGTTCCTGGGGTGGGGCGCAAGTCTCCTGAAAGCCTAGATTTGCTATCAGTCCTGGATCCAGCGCTTTGGGATTCTCACCAGGACTGAGGGAAGCTCATACAGGGGACACCATTTCCCAGCACCAGTCTCCCCTAGGGCTGAGTCTGGTCACAGAGAACTTGTTCTGCAGGGTAAGTGTACAGTGTGCACTGTTCAGAGCCTGTCCTGACCATCCCTAACAGCTGAGAGACACAATGTTCTCTTTGTTCTTTCAAGGGTTCTTCACTGTTTCTAAAATGCCAACAGATAACTGTTAAGTGTTGATTAAACGACTGAGCGGTGGCTGAGGAGAGCGGTCAGCACACCGCTTCTCCAGCCCTTCAGAACGCTGGGGCTGCGCTGCAAGGCTGGCAGGGAGGCTGTGCCCTGTCTCCTCAGGACACCCTTGCCCTCTAGAAACCAGAATTTTCACCAGCTCTTTAGTATTCAAAGGGCTATTTCTTTTCAGCTTAGGACCGTGGTTTAATTGCTCTCAAGTGTCAGAGGAGGCTCTGGCATTTTGTGGAATAGTCTATGTTTGGTAGTTTTTTTTCCCCCTGAATCTGATCTATCATATTCCATCTCTTTCCCCACCTGTAACCATGCTCCTAAGCTCTTTCCTCATTCCCTCCGTGTTCATTAGAGTTTCTACCATCTATCTTGGATGTTTAGTGTAAAATAACAAAATTTTTTTCTTTGCCGCAAAGAATCTATAATTGGGGCAAGACTCTGTACAGCTAACTCATCATTTCCAGGGCAGCTCAGCTGTTGTTGGATCTGCTTCTGAGGTGACTCACGGCTGGCTGTTGACTCTGGGTTGAGGGCCTGGACACTTGTTCTTCTCCATGTGGGCCTCCTCATGTCCTACATGGATGTCAGGAGATATAATGAATCTACTCTTATAGATGGGAGAATGATAAGGTTCTGGAAGAGAAATAGGACCAGAAATATTATCACAGCCATTTTAGGGAAATACAGTTTACCCCACACCATATATGTATGTACCCTAGTAATATCTAGTAATATACTATTTAATTTTACATGGTATTCTCTCTCTCTCTCTCTCTCTCTCTCTCTCTCTCTCTCTCCCTCTCTCCCTCCCTTCCTCCCTCCCTCTCTCCCTCCCTCCCTCTCTCTCTCTCTTTTCCTCTCCCTCTCTCATTTGTTTTTGAGAAAAATTCTTATATAGCTCAGGCTGGCCTCAAATGCTATATAGCTAAGGGTAACCTTGAACTGATGACCTCCCAGTCTCAATTCCTGAGCGCTTGGATTACCATGTGCTACCATGCCCAGCTAATTTGTTATTCTAAGTTCATTCATTTTCAGAATTGTATAACAGCTCACAGTAATTATATCAATGTTATCATTCTCACTGCATGTGCACAAGTTTTTTATGTGTGATATAATAATTTTCTATGTGATATAATAATTAAAACATTCAGCTAGGTGGTGGTGGCACACACCTTTATTCCCAGCACTTGGGAGGCAGAGGCAGGTGGATCTCTGAGTTCAAGGCCAGTCTGGTCTACAGAGTGAGTTCCAGGACAGCTGAGGCTACACAGAGAAACCCTGTCTCAAAAAACAAACAAACAAACAAAATCACAGAAAACCAACCAAATAAACAAAAAGACAAACAGCAAAAAATTCCTCTGATATAAAATTCTTTTTCTATTTTATATCATGCTACTGTGAGCATTCTTAATAAATCTGACAGTGTATATGATCCTGCTGTAGCTGTTCTGAACCCAGGGGAAGGTTTAGTAGTGTTAGAGACATCCAGTAAAAGTCACACACTTTTGGTTTTCATCATTGGGGTACAGATCATGGATGCTGTGTAAGACATACCCCCTTTAACAAAGAATTATCTGATCTAAGATATCAATGTATTGAAATGGAAATCGGAGGTATTTAAAGTTTCAATTTTATTGTGTAATCCTAAATCATTTGACCAACTTGCTGGACCAGCTCAGATAGGATGCTGCATATCCTTTGATTTTGTCATCCTTCACTACTGCCTTTTCCCTTCTAAAATGCATATTCATATACTTTGTCGTGTGTGTGTGTGTGTGTGTGTGTGTGTGTGTGTGTGTGTGAGAGAGAGAGAGAGAGAGAGAGAGAGAGAGAGAGAGAGAGAGAGAGAGAGATGTTGTAGGTCAACTCTATGTCCTTGCACATGCTAGGCATGTGTTCTCCCACTGAGCAACACGTGCAAGCCCCCGTCACATATATATGTCTGTGTTTTTGTTTGTTTGTTTTTCTGTATGGGTTTTTTGGTTTGGTTTTTGTTTCCATTTTTGTTTGTTTGTTTGTTTGTTTGTTTGTTTGTTTGGGACTATGTAGCCCTGGCCTGGAACTTGCTGTGTAGCTCAGGCTGGCCTCAAACTTACAGAAATTCACCTGCCTCTGCTTTGTTTGTTTGTTTGTTTGTTTTGAGACGGAACCCACCTTGACCTCAAACTGCCTCCGCCTCCCAAATCCTCAGATTGAAGGTGTGTGCCACCATTTGAGGCTCATTTTTTGATGGTATTGATTTGTAGGAGCTCTTTATGTAGTCTGGATACTAATCCCTTATCAGTTGTCTGCACTGCAAATACTTTCAGTTTGTGACCTGTCTGCTCAGTTCCTCATGGTTCTTCCGATGAATAGATGCTCTTAAGTTTTCTGTTTAATTCACCCATCATATACCACCCTTTATGGTCTGGGCTATTATTTGTGAGTGCCTTTGGAACCCTGAGGGCCGTTCTGCTTCCCTAGGCTGCTAGTACACCGAGTGTCCCATCCCTTCTGGTGGTGAGACCTGCAGTTCCAAGGCTGATGTCACGTGCATCACTCTCCTCGTCTGCTGCGTTTGCCCAGTTTTGAGGCATTTTGTTTCCTAATGGACTCCACTTTCCTGGCTGGCATCAGACTCTTTCTACGACCTCTCTAGCCCGGACTCCACCTAGGACTGGACTCTACTGCCTGAAACTGACTTCTCTGGAGCTACAATATGCCACTCGGAATCATCACTGTTGAAGATGTCTCTTAATCATTAGCCCTGCTAGAATTGAGTCCCAATTTTCCAAATTATTGGAATATGTTATTTGCACTAATCATAGACACTCTCTTCTGAGGGTGAAGTCAAGAAGGGGTGGAGACAAATATGCCAAGTGGTGCCCAGAAGTACTGCATCTCCCGGGAGGATGCCCTCTAGATGGGCCTGTTTGCTGTGACCCTCAAGCAAGGACCCCGTGCTCAGTCCCTTCAAAACTGACCATAGGTAAAGGATAACATTAGAGGAAAATTTCACACACTGCTGCTTCCTGCTCCCCCGTGCCCTAACATGTGACATCCCATCTCTTCTGGAATCCTCTTCCCACCTTTTAGACTTCATTGCAGCCTGGATTTCCCTGGCTTCGGCACTCAGTGTGTTATCAAAGCTTTGGGAGAAACTCAGCTTTTGTGTCTGACACCCCCTATCTGACTGAGAGACGTATGTCCTGGCTCAGGATGCCATGACCCAAACCCAAGGTCTGGATAAGGCAGAAGAGATAAGCTTCCAGGTGTCCTGCCTGAACAATTGCCAGCTGGGGAGAAGACAAACCTCTAAGTGGAAACCGAGGAGAAGGTGACAATGGGAATAAAAACAGCTCAACGTGAGGAAGATAGGATGGCTAGAGCGGAGGGATTTGAGAGTCAGGTGTGCACTACGATGCAGGGGCACATGGCGGGGACCACAATACCTGGGAGCACAGGCTTTGTAGTGGATGATCTTCTGGGGGACACTGTAGTACTTGGGCACAGGCTGTGTAGGACATGATCTTCAGGGGGACACTGTAGTACTTGGGCACAGGCTGTGTAGGACATGATCTTCTGGGGGACATTGTAGTACTGGGGCACAGACTGTAGAACATGAGGATCTAACCTGAAAAGAACCCTGTCTTTCTCATCTGTAATGTGGGGCAACTTACACGACTGTCTGGAGATTAAGTGATAATCTTTGCTTAGTGTTGGGCATAGAGTAAATGATCAGGGGCAGTGGTTCTTATCAGCGTCAGCCCATGAACAGACAGTAAGTTGTGAAGGTCCCTGATGGTTGTACTGGTGCCTACATGGAGTCAGCACATGTGGCTTGTGTGTGCAGCTGGGGGGTCTGTGAACTGAGAATGGTTTCTGCATTTGAAAATGGCTGAAAGAAAACTTAGACGAATAGTTTATGATGTGTGAGAATGATGCACGATTCAAGTGTCGCTGGCCATAGCGTTTTATTGGAACACAGCCATGCTCTTTTCTTTTGTATTATCTCATTTTCTGCCTTTTCAAGAACTTGCTGATTCTTGACAGAAGCCTGGAAGACTGAGGGTGAATAAATGCTGTCTCAAACTGGACCTTGCTAGGCTGTCTTCCCATTGTGAAACCTGCTGGCATCCCTCTCTCCCTATTGGTTCTCCCCTTGGGTCCAAGAGAACCTTTTGGTCAAACCAGCCTCAGTTGATCCAGCTGACCCAGCCAGAGCCATTACAATAAATCCCACAGGGGAACCAGGGCAAGGCTGCTTTGATATTGAAAGCAATGCACAGAACAACTTCCCAAAGGCAAGGGATATTATCCCTCAGCAATAATGGTTCTATTATGTTTGGATGTACTTTTTTTTTTTAATTTTTTTAATTTTTTTAAAGATTTATTTATGTATACACACACCAGAAGAGGGCACCAGATCCCATTATAGATGGTTGTGAGCCACCATGTGGTTGCTAGGAATTGAACTCAGGATCTCTGGAAGAGTAAGTAGCCAGTGCTCTTAACCTCTAAGCCATCTCTCCAGCCCTGTTTGGATGTATTTTGTTCTTTATGTTCAGAGAACACAGACAAATACCTTTTAAAAGTTATTTGTGGAGGTTAAATTGTATTTATTTTTAGGGATGGCTCAGTGGGTAAGAGCAGTACCTGTTCTTTCAGAAGATCAGGGTTCGGTTCCCAGCACTCACATGACAACTGACAGCTGTCTGGAACTCCAGTCTCAGGGACTCAGAGCTCTCTTCTGGCCTCTGAAGGCACTTCAAGCATGTGGTACACAGACATACAGGCAAAACACCCATACACAAACAAAAAGATAAATATATAGAATGTAAATGAGGTTTTGTTTTGTAGCTTCAAACTTTCTCTACACCTTAGCTGGCCTTGAACTTGAAATAAACCTGCCTGAGCCTCCTCAGTGCTGAGATTATAGGTATACACAACAATGTCTGGCTTTTCCCAAATACGTCTTTAAATGAGTTACCTACAAAATATGTCAAAGCCACCCCAAGATGGAATTCTAAATTGCCCAGCCCTGTGTGCCTTCACTTGGTCGATGACTCCTCTGGGCCAGTGTCTATGTTTTGCTGGAACGGAGATCAGATGAAGGTCACTGTGTTGGAAGAACCCCAGTGAGTGCAAGGCAGGGTTTTAAGAGAATTGCTAGGTAGTCAGTGCCTTTTCATGGGATGACTGCAGAAGTTGGGATGGAACACAGTGGGCCAGGTTCCCAGGGACTCTACAGGGAATGCAGAATTGGGTGGGAGACATGGATGAGGAAGAGCACAGAGGTGGAGAGATGGGTGGCATGAAAACTGAAGGATGTTTCCCATAAAGAAGGGGGCAAGAAAAGTGCCAGGGGAGGTAGGACTGCCTTGGGGATGCACGGGATGTGGAGAACTGAGCAGTTTCCCTGGAGACGGTGGTATAGGAAGGCTATAGTGGCGAGTGGGGAAAGAAGATGGCTGAGGTATTTCTAATCTTTCATGGGGGTCCAGAGGACATACTAGGGAATTCCAGGAGGGGTGGGCATGAAGTCTGTGGGAAGGACCTTGAAAACAATAGGAAGTCGAAAGTGAGGAGCCATGACCTGAAGGGTGGTTTACGTTAAGGGAGGAGGCCAAGGACAGGACTCTGAGTCACCTAGGATTAGTTGGCCTCTGATTCTTAATACTGGAGTAAGGTGATCTCATGCTGGGGTCAGGGCAGGAGGCAGAGGAAGTGGATGTGAGGCGCCTGACAGGGCAGGAGGTGGGCATGTCGGCCGGCCGTCACAAGGCATTCCCTTCGTAATTTGCTAAAGCGAAGCGCTTGCTACCCAGCAGTGTGTGCATTGCTCAGTGAGTCCTCATTTCCTGAACAGCTCACAGAGTAAAGGCTTAAAGTGGTAAAGGAAGAGGCTCGGATTCCTGAAGACCTTGTGTCAACATGACTAATGCCACACGCCCTGCCCCCAGGTGCCTACGAGGCTCTCTTCCTCTTCAGCTAGCTTTCTCTTCCCCAGACCCCAGCGCCGAGACAGCCCCTACTGGTCCATGTCCTTTTAGCTTCATCTTATTTATTGTTCCGCTCATTTCTCTCAGTGCTTCCCATGTCCACCCCGCACTTTCTCCGTTTCTTGGTTGGCCGCTGCCATTCCCACTAGACTGTAAGCCTTCTGAAGTCAGAGGCTGCCGGTCCTCAGTCTTGTGTGCCTGGCCTTGAGCAGAGAGACTTCAATGAATAGTTATGAACAGACTGGGTGAGTGGATGAGTGAGGACTGATTAGCCTAGTTGTACATGTCTTCAGCCATACTCATGGTCCTTGGGGATGTCAGCACCCAACTGTCACTCTAACAATTTGGTTAGCTCAGCTATTGGGTGGTCTTTCTTCACCACACCTCCTATGCAGAAACAAACTTCCTAAAATTCAGTGCCCGCAACTCTCTGTCAAACTCTTGTCCAGTCTACTCCGTTGCTTGCCTTCCTCACTCCGAACCCTTCATCTTGTCTCCTGACCTGCTTTTCTGATGTTGGTCAAGACAGTAGAACCCAAGATTAGATCAGGAAATTGAGCACCTCCCATGACCCCTACCAAGGCCGGTGATTTGATCTTTACACACTTACGATTATAAGATGATATGATAAGAACAGGAGAACGGGTCCCTTCAGAAAGATTGCCCTCAATGAGTGACCCCATGGTACCTGAGTATAAGGTAAGGGATAAAAAGGATTTTACTGACTAATAAACTTTTGGGGAAATGCGCTTCAGGTCAAGTCCCTGGAGCTGGAAGCAGAGCCTGTTAGAAGAACCAGTTATGTCCTAGAAAGCCAGAAAGTCCACAGGAGATGGGAATAGCGGGGGTGTGGGGGGGTGGGGGGTGGAGGAAACGGGGACTGGGGAGTCCCAGATTCATTGCTTATTGTGTGCCTTGTACATGTGAGCTATCTCTTTCATGGATCAGTTCTTATTGCGAACAGTATCTAGGGCAATTATGAGAGTGAGTTAAGGCGCACACAAGTCTTAGCAAAGCGCCTCACCTAGCAAATGCTCAGTCAGCACCCGCTCCTGTGTGCTCTATTCATGTGCTAACTACTATGAGCTAAGTGTCCAGTGCATAGTGTGGGCTCTGCAGTGAAGCATCATTGCAGGCTCCCAAAGACTCCACCGGGCCACTCAACTCTCCCACCAAGAATCCTACTTCTCTTGCTACAGACGCAGACCTTGCCAGGGCACCTAAACCCACCATCTTGCTTCATTCTGGCCAGCCAACACACTGGAACTTTCTCTGCTACAGGTCACGTGACCTGCCCCCTTACAAAAACAGTAAAAACCTCAGACTAGCCATGAGACTAAAAGGCCAGGTTATTTCTGGCCAAACTGTGCTGGCTTGAGTCCACATCTGAGGGTGTCAGCTAGGGGATTTCATTCAGGCAGGGAGAGCCATCCCAACACAGGATGGCCAATTCTGCTATCTCCTGGCCAGGTGGTGCCATGCTTTTAATTTTCCAGGTTTAATTTGGGCTAAGATGGACTCCTCACAATTGCCACAGCGAATTATAGCTCCCATGGGTTCCATGGGTCCCATGGGAAAAAAAAACAGGGGCTTGAGTGTAAATAAGTGTGCTAATACAGCTATTGCTGAGCATGGACCAGGCCTGGGCTCCTTCCCTAGCACCATAAAAACAGACCTTTAAACCTTTAAACAAGTTGAAAGTTTCAATTTCAAATCTTTCAACAAATTCAAAGTCTCCTATAGGTTCATAATCCGATGAACACAATGATAGTATTTTGCTAGATTTCTGCTCTATGATTTCTTTGACAATAAGCTGCAGACCTATGAAATCTTCTGTATAGATTGCTTAAGAATGAAGGCTCTCCACAACATAACTGTGAGCCAGGGTCACACCTAATGACATTCAATGGTCCCCAACCACCTCCATCTCACACTCAGGGGCACCAGATGCTGTTCTCACTCATGCTGTGACAGTCCAGCTGGCACCGAGTGTCAGGGGCCTCAGCCAGCCCCACAGTTGCTTTCTGGCCTCTCAGCTGCCCTTGAGTTCTCTGTCTGCTGTTGGGCCCACAGCAAAAGTGAAATATGTCCCCAGCAGAGTCACCTGGAGACTGGGCACTCACTCATTTTCATTCTGTGTCTAGTGCTACAGTCATGTTCACAGCAGCCATCAACATGAGACATCGATATCTTATCAAAGAAGAAGAAAATGGTTTTAAATTAAAACTTTTAAAAAATTATCTAATATTCAGTTCATATGTGAACCTTCCTACTTGTCCCCAAAATGTCTTTTATAGCTATTTTAATCCCAAATCTAATTATGGTACATTTGCATTTGGTTGTTATGCCTTTTTAGTCTTTTTTAACCTAATATTGTCCCATGCCTTTCTTTTAACCCACCATGACATTGGTTATTTTGATCCCATAGAATGTCCCAGACTCTAGATTTTTCTGATAGTGTTCGTACATGAACAGAATCCAGTAAACTTCAGTTTTTAAAGATAGTATTTCATGTATCCCAGGCTAGCCTCAAACTCACTATGCAGGTGAAGATGACCTTGAACTTGTAATCCTCCTGCCTCTACCTCTAGGGTTTGGGAATTATAGGTGTTGTGGTAGTTTGAATATAATTGGCCTCTATAATCTCATAGGGAGTGGCACTATTAGGAGGTGTGGCTTTGTTGGAGTGGGTGTAGCCTTGTTGGAGGAAGTGTGTCACTGTGGGAGTGGACTTTGAGGTTTCCTATGCTCAGTCGCCCAGTGTCTCAGTCAACTTCCTGTTGTGATGTAGGGCTATCAGCTGCTCCTCCAGGGTCACTTCTACCTGCATGCTGCCATACTCCCTGCCATGATGATAATGGACTGAACCTCTGATATTGTAAGCCAGCCAGCCCCCTCCCCCCCATTAAATGTTTTCCTTATAAGAGTTGTTGTGGTCACGGTGTCTCTTCACAACGATAGCAAACCCTAACTGAGGCAGGTGTGCTACCATGCTCAGTTTACAAGATGCTGGAGATTTGACATTTGACCTGGGACTTTGTGCATGCTAGGCAAGCACTCTACCAACTGAAATACGTTCCCAGCCCAGGCAACAACTACTTAAACTAATTATTTACTCATTTTACTAAAACAAACAAAAAACCAAAAAAGTAACTGGGCATGGTGGCTTATGTCTGCAATCCTAGCACTGTGGAGACTGAGGTAGAGGGGTTACTCTGAGTTTGAGGCTAGCCTGAGCTACACAGTGAGTTCTAGAATGTCAGCTTACCATCCTTTTGCCCTGAACTCAGACATTAGTTAATAGTGTGTCCTTTCAGATTAATCACAGCTATGCTTGTGCATACAGCTTTGTAGGCTGAGTTTTCCACTATCTGACTTCTCAAGTTTACAGTTTAGGGACCATGTTACCTATTCTTTCTCACTTACCTTTTCACTTAATTTATCTTAAAGTGTGTGCTAAAAAGTATTCAGATTATTATTATTATTTAATCTATGTATTTTCTATTATGTGTATTATCATAATTTGACCAATCTATTTCTAGGTTTTTTTCTGTAAGGATAATGTTTCAATAAATATCCTTGAGCACAGACATGCCATATTTTTGTATTATGGCAAATTTGTATAGATGAAGTTGCTGTTCACATTTAGAACCTTGTAAGAGAGCCAAGCACGGTATCCAAATACTTGCAGAGTTGAGGCAGGAAGATTGTGAGTTCAAAGCTAACCTGGGCTACATAGAGAATTTTAACTCACTTTGAGACATAGTCAGACCTTTGTCTTCAAAAACAAATCATTGACAGTTGTATATTTCCCTCAATTGCCAGGTCCTCAGAGGGAGCGAGGCTGCCATGCTGGACAGGCCCACTGTGAGCAATACCCTGCCAGGAGTGAGGCTGCCATGCTGGACAGGCCCACTGTGAGCAG
>CABHPP010001158.1:0-21136 GCA_902168425.1 Peromyscus attwateri | reverse complement strand
TCTCAGTTTCAAGAGGTCCCATTTATTAATTGTTGCTCTCAGGGTCTGTGCTACTGGTGTTATACTTAGGAAGTGATCTCCAGTGCCAACGTGTTCAAGACCACTTCATGCTTTCTCTTCTATCAGGTTCAGTGTAACTGGATTTATGTTGAGGTTTTGATCCACTTGGACTTGAGTTTTCTGCATGGTGATAGATGTGGATCTATTTGCAATCTTCTACATGTTAACATCCAGTTATGCCAGCACCATTTGTTGAAGATGCTTTCTTTTTTTCCATTGTATAGTTTTGGCTTCTTTGTCAAAAACCAGGTGTTCATATGTGTGCGGATTAATGTCAGGGTCTTCAGTTTGATTCTGTTGGTCCACATGTCAGTTTTTATGCCAGTACCAAGCTGTTCTATTACTGTATCTCTATAGTAGAGCTTGAAGTCAGGGATTGTGATGCTTCCAGAGGTTGCTTTATTGTACAGGATTCTTTTAGCTATCCTGGGTTTTTTGTTTTTCCATATGAAGTTTCTTATTGTTCTTTCCAAGTCTGTGAAGAATTGTGTTGGGATTTTGATGGGGATTGCATTGAATCTGTAAATTGCTTTTGGTAAGATTGCAATTTTTACTATGTTAATTATGTCCATCCATGAGCATGGGAGAGCTTTCCATTTTCTGAGATCTTCAATTTTTTTCTTCAGAGACTTAAAGTTCTTATCATACAGGTCTTTCACTTGCTTAGTTAGAGTTACCCCAAGGTATGTTATATTATCTGTGGCTATTGTAAAGGGTGATGTTTCTTTTATTTCTTTCTCAGCCTGGTTATCATTTGTATATAGGAGGGCTACTGATTTTTTTGAGTTGATCTTGTATCTTGCCACCTTACTGGAGTTTATCAGCTGTAAGAGTTCCCTGGTAGAATTTTTGGGGTCACTTATGTACACTATCATATTGTCTGCAAATAGAGAAAGTTTGATTTCTTCCTTTCCAATTTCTATCCCTTTGATCTCCTTTTGTTGTCTTATTGCTCTAGCTAGAATTTCAAGAACTATATTGAATAAAGATGGGGAGAGTGGACAGCCTTCTCTTGTTCCTGATTTTAGTGGAATCGCTTTGAGTTTCTCTCCATTTAATTTGATGTTGACTGTTGGCTTACTGTAAATTGCCTTTATTATGTTTAGGTGTGTTCCTTGTATTCTTGATCTCTCTAGGACCTTTATCATGAAGGGGTGTTGGATTTTGTCAAAGGCTTTTTCAGCATCTAATGAAATGATCATGTGTTTTTTTTCTTTCAGTTTGTTTATATGGTGTATTACATTGACAGATTTTCATATGTTTCATATGTTTCATACCATCCTTGCATCTCTGGGATGAAGCCATAGTGGATATTTTTTATGTGTTCTTGCATTCATTTTGCCAAATTTTGTTGAGTATTTTTGCATCAATGTTCATGAGGGAGATTGGTCTGTAATTTTCTTTCTTTGTTGCATCTTTGTGTGGTTTGGGAATCAGGGTAACTGTGGCCTCATAAAAAGAGTTTGGTAATGTTCCTTCTGTTTCTATTGTGTGGAACAATTTGAAGAGTATTAGAAGTAGCTCTTCTTTGAAAATCTGGTAGAATTCTGCACTGACACCATCCGGACTTGGGCTTTTTTGGTTGGGAGATTTTTAATGACTGTTTTTAATTCCTTAGGGGTTATTGGTCTATTTAAATAGTTTATATGGTCTTGATTTAATCTTGGTATGCAGCATCTATCCAGAAAAAATTGTCCATTTCTTTCAGATTTCCAATTTTGTGAAGTACAGGTTTTTGAAGTATGACCCGATGATTCTCTGCATTCCCTCATTGTCTGTTGTTACGTCTCCCTTTTCATTTCTGATTTTGTTGATTTAGATGCTCTCTCTCTCTCTCTCTCTCTCTGCCTTTTAGTTAATTTGGATAAGGGTTTGTTGATTTTTTCAAATCACCAACTCTTTTGTTTTATTGATTTTTTTATTATTCTCTTTGTTTTGATTTCCTTGACTTCAGCCCTCAATTTGATTATTTCCTGGCATCGATTCTTCCTGGGTGAGTTTGCTTCTTTTTGTTCTAGAGCTTTCAGGTGTGCTGTTAAGTCACTAGTGTGAGATTTCTCCATCTTATTTAAGTGGGCATTTAGTGCTATGAATTTTCATCTTAGCAATGCTTTCATAGTGTCCCATAAGTTTGGGTACGTTGTACTTTCATTTTCATTGAATTCTAGGAAATCTTTAATTTCTTTATTTCTTCCTTGGTCTATTGGTGACTCATTTGGGCATTGTTCAGTTTCCATGAGATTGTAGGCTTTTTTGGAATTTTTGTTGTTGTTGAAAGCTAACTTTAAGCCATGGTGGTCCGATAAAATACAGGAGTTTATTCCAATTTTTTTGTATCTGTTGAGATTTGCTTTGTGACCGAGCATGTGGTCAATTTTAGAGAAGGTTCCATGGGGTGCTGAGAAGAAGGTATATTCTTTTCTGTTAGGGTAGCATGTTCTGTAGATATCAATTAAGTCCATTTGTGTCATAACATCAGTTAGGCCCCTTATTTCTCTGTTGAGTTTCAGTCTGGCCGATCTGTCCAGTGGTGAGAGTGGGGTGTTGAAGTCTCCCACTACTAGTGTGTGGGGTTTGATGTGTGATTTAAGCTTTAGTAATGTTTCTTTTACAAATGTGAGTGCCCTTGTATTTGGGGCATAAATGTTCAGAATTGAGACTTCATCTTGGTGGATTTTCCCTGTGATAAGTATGTAATGTCCTTCCTGATCTCTTTTGATTGATTTTAGTCTGAAATCTGTTTTATTAGATATTAGGATAGCTATACCAGCTTACTTCTTAAGTCTATTTGATTAGAAAGTCTTTTCCCAGCCTTTTACTCCGAGGGAGTGTCTGTCTTTAAAGTTGAGGTGTGTTTCTTGTATACAGCAGAAGGATGGATCCTGTTTTTGTATGCATTCTGTCAGCCTGTGTCATTTTATAGGTGAATTGAGACCATTGATATTAATGGATAATAATGACCAGTGATTGTTAATTCCTGTTACTTTTTTGTTGGTAGTGTTGCATGTTTCACTTCTATGGTATTCGTTGGTGTGGAATTATCTATTGCCTGTGTTTTCATGGGTGTATCTAACTTCCTTAGGTTGGATTTTTCTTTCTAGTGCTTTCTATAGGGCTGAATTTGTGGAAAGATAATGCTTAAATCTGGTTTCATCATGGAATATTTTGTTTACTCCATCTATGGCAATTGACAGTTTTGTTGGATATAATAGTCTGGGTTGGCATCCATAGTCTCTTAGTGTCTGCATTACATCTGTCCAGGACCTTCTGGCTTTCAGAGTCTCCATTGAGAAGTCAAGTGTTATTCTGATGGGTCTGCCTTTATATGTTACTTGGCCTTTTTCCTTTCCAGCTCTTTTTTTAAAAATTTTTATTTTTTTTTCATTTTTCTTTATTAAGAAATTGTCTACTCACTCCACATGCTATTCACAGACTCCTCTCCTCCCTCCTCCCACCCACCAGCCCTCTTTCCCAAGCTACCCCACATCCCCACATCCCCCAAATCGACGTTTCCCATGGGGAGTCAGCAAAACCCAGCACACTGAGCCTAGGTAGGTCCAAGCCCCTTCCCACTGCACCAAGGCTGTGCAATCATGATGGGAGGATGTGCAGAGATGACTGGCCACACTAGTGGAAGCCCATGAACTGTGGACTGGTAGCTGTGGAGCCCCCATGGAACTGGACTAGGCCCTCTGGATACGGAAGATGGTTGTTTGGCTCGAACTGTTTGGGGGGCACCCAGGCAGGGGGATCGGGATCTGTCCCTGGTCTATGGGCAGGCTTCTGGAATCCTTTCCAACTCTTAATATTTTTTCTTTATTCTGTATGTTTAGTGGTTTGATTATTATGTGGCAAGGGGACTTTTTCTTTTGGATCCAATCTATTTGGTGTTCTGTAAGCTTCTTGTACCTACATATAGGCATTTCCCTTTTTATGTTGGGAAAGTTTTCTTCTATGATTTTGTTGCATATATTTTCTGTGCCTTTGAGTTGATATTCTTCTCCTTCTCTATCACTCTTATTTTTAGGTTTGGTCTTTTCATGGTGTCCCAAATGTCCTGGACATTTTGTATTATGAGTTTTTTGGCTTTTGTGTTTTCATTGACTGATGAATCTATTTTCTCTATTGTGTCTTCAACGTCAGAGATTCTCTTTTCCATCTCTTGCATTCTGTTGGTTATGCTTGCATCTGTAGTTCCTATTCGTTTACTCAGATTTTCCATTTCCAGAATTCCCTCAATTTGTATCTTCTTTATTGACTCTATTTCAGTTTTCAAATCTTGGACTGTTTCATTCACCTGTTTAGTTGCTATTTCTTGGCTTTTTAAAAGGGTTTTATTGATTTCTTCCAATTTTTTTGTTTTTCTTTTCTTCAAATTCTTTAAGGTTAATTTTCATTTCCTCTTCAAAGGCCTCTGTCATCCTTTAAAGTCATTTTTAAGGTCAATTTCTTCTGCTTCTTCTGCTTTGGGATGTTCAGGTCTTGCTGATGTAGCACCAGTAGGTTCTGATGGTGCCATATTAGTCATTATGTCGTTGAATGTATTTTTGCATTGGTGTCTACTCATCTCTTCCTCCACTCTGTGCAAGTGGTGTCTGTGTCTGAGGAAGCCTCTTTTGGTCCAATTGATATTCTTGGTCTAATGGGAGCTCTTGGTCTAATCCCAGCTCTTGGTCTGATCGGTGCTGGTGGATTCTGCATCTCAGGGAGCAGATCTTAGTCCTATGGGCACCAGTGGGCTTTATCTCAGGGAGCAGCTATTCCTAATTGGTGCAGGATGGGACCTGTTTTCTTGGTGAGGGAGTGGGGGAAGAGGCAGCTAGAGGTTCCCTGGGACTCCAATGGCTTTGGGGGAGGGGCACGGAATGTGCCCCTGGGGCCTAGGGGCTAGGGACCTGGTCTGCCCAGTTTGGAGATAGGGTCTTACCTGTTGCCAATCGGTGCAGGATGGACTTATGACTGGTTTTCACTGGTGTCACAGAGGCCTGTTTTCTTGGCGAGGGAGCGGGGAGAGGTTTATAATTTCTTGTAGTTCCCATATCTCTCTATTTCATTTTTGTCTGGATGACCTGTCCATTGGTGAGAGTAGAGTATTGAAGTCTCCCAGTATCAGTGTATGAGGGTCAATATGTTATTTAAATGGTAGTAGTGTTTCATTTACAAACTTGGGTGCCCTTGTGTTTATGGCATAGATGCTAATTGAAATGTCATCTTGGTGGATTTTTCCTTTGATGAGTAGGTGATGTGGTTCTTTATTTCTTTTGATTGGTTTTGGTTTGATGTCTATTTTGCTAGCTGTTACATGACTACATCAGCTTGTTTCTTAGATCCATGTGCTTAGAACATCTTTTACTAACCCTTTAATCTGAGGTAATATCTGTCCTAGAAAGATGAGGTGTGTTTCTTGAACACAGTAGAAAGATATGTCCTGGTTTTGCATCCATTCTGTTAGTCTGTTTGAGACCACTGATATTGAAAGTTATCAATGACCAATGGTTGTTGATTTCTGTTATTTTGTTTCTTCTGGTGGTGTTTGTAGTAGTGGTGGTGGTAGTGGGGTGTGTGTGTGTGTTTGTGTGTGTGTGTGTGTGTGTGTGTGTGTGTGTCATCTGTCTCTCTGCCTGTCTGTCTGTGTCCCCTTTTTTGATTTTGCTAGTGTGAGATTATTTCCTGTGCTTCTATGTGTGTAGTAAACTTCCTTGGGTTAGAGTTTTCTTTCTAGTACCTTCTGTAGGGTGGGATTTGTACATAGATATTGTTTAAATTTGGCTTTATCATGGAATAGCTCTTATTTTCTCCATCTGTGGTGATTGAAAGTTTTGCTAGGTATAATAATCTGGGCTGGCATCTGTTATCTCTTATAGTCTCAAGTACATCTGTCTGTGACCTTCTGACTTTTAGAATCTCCAATTGAGGATCCAGGTGTAATTCTAATAGTTCTGCCTTTATGTGTTATTTGGCCTTTTTCTCTTGAAGCTTTTAATATTCTTCCTTTGTTATCTGTGTTTAGAGTTTTGATTATTATGTGGTCAGGTGTCTTTCTTTTCTGGTCCAATCTATTTGGTCTTTTGTATGCTTCTTATACTTTTATACTCATCTCTTTCTTTAGGTTAGGAAAATTTTCTTTTATGATTTTATTAAAAATCTTATTTGGGACTTTGAGCTATGAATCATCTTCTATTCCTATTATTGTTAGAATTGGTCTTTTTATGGTATCCCAGATATCCTGGATGTTTTGTGTCAGGCTTCCCTATTAGTTACTAGACATAGGCAATATGGGATTAACTAAGTTTTTTAGAGTCTATTTAAAGAGCTCTACTTTATTCTTGAGAATTTTACACATGTATACAATAAAATATTATCTACCCTTCATTCCCCACAACTCCTCTCATGTCCTTTCATAATGTACCGTTCTCAAGTTCATTTCATGTCATATGTATATATGTGTATATGTCTATATGTATATGTATGTATGTGTATATATGTATATATGTATGAGGCCATCTACTTGAGCATGGAATTCAGTCTATTTAAAAAATATATTTAAATTTTATATATTTATTACATTTGTGTATGTATATATGTGTGTGCCTGCCAGTATGTGCATGTGTGTGCCATGGCACATGTGTGTAGTACAGAGGACAATTTTAGGACTTTGTTCTCTCCTTCTACCATGTAGGACCCAGGGATTAAACTAAGATCATCAGTCTTGGTGGAGAAAGCCTTTGCCAGCTGAGCAATCTCTCCAGCCCCTAATGTCTATTTTTGTTACTTTTTTATTTGGCATATGGATAACTGTCTTTCAATAATCCTGTAAATTAAATTAGTTATTTTCCTGTAGATCATATCATGAAAATTTAAATTAAAATCATATTAAACTCCCAAAATAGAACATTTTAACATTTAAGAGTAAAAAATATATTCATTGATTTGACATAAATAGATTACTCCAGAAAATTTGCAGTACACATTTTCTGCTGCTTTTTATTTTAGAAGACATAAAATTTGATGTCGTCACATATCTCTGTGTTTTACCCTCACCTGAGTTTTATTAATAGTGCCTAATAATCTGAATCAATTGCCTGTTTTTTTTCCTTTATTCTTCAATTTATAATTAATCACAATTATTTCTTGTAAAGAAACATTTGTACTTGAATATAGAAATGTATCAATTAATGTGTGGAATTTTTCTCCAGTTAAAATGTGCTTCTAAAGAGATTTTAATTTGTCATATATTATGATACAGTATTTCTTTATATTTTCCAAATACTAAATAAAAATGATTTTTTTATAGCAAGAACACATAAGCCAGTTTTCTCTGCCGTTTCTCTGGGAGCAGTCACTAGCATAATGTGGCCCTGCATGGAAGGGTGGCTCCATCCATGACCATGGCAGGCAGAGGAGAGCGTGAAGCAGGAAATAATCACTGTACTCACACTCCTTAGATTGAAGATGCAATATGAAAATCTATAAGCTGGGTTTTATATGAAAATTGACTGACTTTTTTTGGCTTAAACACACAGGACTGGAGAACCTGTGAGGATCCGAATTCTAAGGATAACACTCTATCCTTTGAAGATTTCATAAGATTTGTGCTGGACTATAATTCAGAAGAAAAAATATAGCAGAAAAGTATCTATGTGGATCTTCATTTTCACAATAAAGAATATTCTTATGAAACATTTCATTTTTTCTTTATTAAGAAATTTTTATTCACTTTACATAACAACCACAGATCCCCCTCTCATCTCTCTTTCCACTCTCCTCCCCAGTCTTCCCCCCAACCCATCCCCATCCCCTCCTCCAAAAAGATAAGGCCTCCCATGTTGAGTCAGCAAAGCCTGATACATTCAGTTGAGGCAGGACCAAGCCCCACACCCCCTGCATCAAGGCTGTGCAAGGTGTCCCACCATAGGTGATGGGCTCCAGAAAGCCAGCTCATGCACCAGGGATAAATTCTGATCCTACTGCCAGGGGACCCCTTAAGCAAACCAAGCTACACAATTGTTTCCCATATGCAGAGGGCCGAGTCCCATCCTATGGAGGCTCCACAGCTATTTGTCTAAAGTTCATGAGTTCCCACTAGTTTGGTTTGGTTGTCTCTGTAGATTTCCCCATCGTGATCTTTTTTTTTTTAAGTTATTTATTTTGTTTGTGATCACAATAAAATAATTATTCCTCCTCCCCTTTCCTGCATCCAAACCCTCCCATGGACCTATTTGTTCCTTATCAAATTGAGTTTCTTTTCTTGTTAGTTGCTGCTACACACTACACCCCCCCCACACACACACACACTTCTAAATCATCTATATAATGTTACTTGTACATATGTTCTCAAGGTTGACCATTTGGCAGTGAATAACCAGTTGGTGAGTGCTTCCGTGGGGAAGACTATTTCTCCCACTTTCCACATTCCTTACTTGCCTGTAGTTCTTTATGAAGGGCTGAGACCTCATGATCTTTCCACCATCCACACTAACATGTCTATTATTTTTCCTGTTGGGCTCATGTTTAGGCAGCAATGTTGGTTTACCCCATCGTGATCTTGATGCCCCTTGCTCATACAATTCCTCTTCCCTCTTTTCGACTAGACTCCTGGAGCTCAGCAGGGTGCTTGGCTGTGGATTTCTGCATCTGCTTCCTCTTATGAAACATTTCTAATTGTGTTTTATGGATTAAGAATTTTTTTTCTTACTTTAATTGTGGGGACAGTGTGTGTTCCTGCAATAATTCATGCATGGGTAGTTTTCAGGAGTCAACTTTCTCACACCAGCTTGTAACCGGATGTTTTTCAGTCCTGCCCGGACCCACAGTCCTGCAGCCATTTATAAAATAATCACTGAGACTTATATTAATTACAAACTGTAAGGCCTATGGCTTCAGCTTCTTGCTATCTAGCTCCTTCATCTTAACTCATTCCTATTAATCTATGTGTTGCCACGTGGCATGGCGTTACCAGTCTGCTGGCATCTCCTCTACCCCTCCCTTCTTCTCGCACTACCTCTTTTGGATTTTCCCTCCTTGCTCCATCCTGCCCTGCCATAGGCCAATGCAGCTTTATTGTCCAAAGGGAGCCACACATATTCACAGCATACAGAAAGACATCCCACAGTACCAGCTTGTGGACTATAGAGGTTGAACTCAGATTGTCAGCTCTACAGACAAGCACCCTTACTCGCTAAGCCATTTGCTAGCCATGTATTAGGATTTTAAAATGTTATTTTTGTGTCAAATGTAGATTATAGTAATTAATTTTAAATTATTAAATTATAACTTTAAAATATTATTAAACCTAAATATTATTATATTTTATTAAACCTAAATATTATTATATATTAAACCTAAATATACTGGTAGTTAATGTTAAAAATAATAACATTTGGTTCTTTTTGAATGTATACATAATATGTGTTAGTGCCATTAAGGACACACTTAATCTTTATTTTCTCTCTTCTCTCTCTCTCTTTAATAGAAACAAAAGTTATAATAAAAATTATGAGTTGAGTTGTAGGGTGAAGACAAAATAGCTTTTTGCTATGGCAGAACATACACTCTAGTTCACAAATTAACTCATAGAGCAATGATAAAGAAGAAGGAAACAGTGTGAATAAAAACTCAGCTGCTTTGCTTAAAACCAATTGTACTGCCTTCTAAATAATTCCAGGAAAATATCTCAGTACTGAATAAGAGAGTTCAGAAAATATATGAGGTTAAAAAAAAATTGGCAGGATGAGGAATGCGTATCTTGCCACCCGAGTATGTGGACCTACATTTGGATCACTACCATCTATGTAAACCAGACATGGCACCCTGTCTCTGTGGTCTGAGCACTCCTGTTGTGAGGTGTAAAGTGGAGACAAGAGACTCCCGGGAATCCTGGCACATGCAGTGGTGACAAAAGGAGAGACCCTGTCTCAACCAAAGAGGAAGGCAAGGATCAACACTAAGGTTGTCTTTGACATCACATGTCATGCCTGGTAGGTTTTGGACTCATGTACATGGACATGCACACATGAATATGAACACTCATTAGAACACAAACACACACACACATATATGCACATGCACACACATACACACAGATTTTTAAAAAGGAATAATTACACATTCAAAAGTGAAATACAGGTGAAAATTTTCAAGGCTTTCTAATTTTAATGAAGCTGGTATCTTTGGAGAGTTCATATTTTGAATGACCTATGACCTTTTGTTGGTGTAATTGGCCATTTTCAGTTGTAGATTTGTGAATACAATGCAAAATCATCAAATCTAGTCAAGTGCGTCCTTTACCTCAGCTACATCTTCAAAGTGGAAAACAAATAAACTTTCACAGAACTGACTCTGGTATTGACTTAAAACATTGATAAATTCTTATCTCAGCTGACTTACTAAGATATTGGAAATCCACAATAAGGCTCTAGAGTTACACAGGTTTTTTTTTTTTTTTAGTTGTTTTAGCTATTTGCCTCAAAAGCATTTTTTCCATATGTCCATTTATTTCTGTTTCTGCTCTAGTAACATTTTAATTAGTACTATTTTTACACATTTTCCTCCTGGGGGGTTCCCTGAGCCCCAAGGGAAGGGTTTTGTTTTTGGAAACATGCATTTAGAGCTGAGTGTTACTATCATGCTCTGCACAGTGTCTGGCTATGGGTCCTGTATTTGTTCCCATCTAATACAGGAGGAAGCTTCTTCAATGATGGCTGAGCAAGATGTTGATTTATGAGTATGGGAGAATGGCATTAGGAGTCTTTTATTGCTATATTTTGTTTGTGGTTTTTTTGTGTGCATGTGTGTGCATCCATGAGCATGTGTATGTGTGTGCATGTGCTTGTGTGTGCGTGTGCTTGTGTGCATGTGTGTGTGTGTGTGTGTGTGTGTGTGTGTGTTTACAACAGCAGTAGTTGGCTTTATCCTAGGTCCCTGGGCTATATAATTCTCAGGTTTATTCACCCAAGCAGCGTCAGTTGGTTGGGTTCCAACCTCTTAGAATGGGCCTTCAGTCAAATCAAATATTGGTTGATTACTCCCACAAACTTTGTGCCACCATTGCCCTATCGTATCTTGCAGACAAGACACCATTGTAGATCAGAGGGTTTGTGGCTAGGTTGGTGTGTACCTTTCACTTTTGGTAGCCTGCAGAATACTTTTCTGTACTAAAGGCAGTAGCATATAGGTGCAAAAGACTCTATGTTGTCACCACTTTTCCATGTGCATTGTGTGGGTGTTGTCTTCAGCCATGGGGCCTTGCTGTTCATTTTCAGAGAGCAACTGACAGTCTTGGCAACAGCCTAGATAGTTTCGAGATTCCCATGGGACACTTTGGACAAAAACTCAATTAGATATAACTGAATCTCAGTACTAGAAGCTTCATTTTGTCAGGAGATATCCAGTTAGAGATCAGTCTCTCCCATTATTTGGTGATTTCATTTAGATACTCTCATAAATGTTTGTATTTTAAAAAACTTCTACTGCATTAGGTTTCCATATTATGTCTCAAAGAAAGTAGGAAGTAGTTTTGAACACATTAGCATTGGAGATCACTTCATAAATATAACACCAGTAGCACAGACATTGAGGGCAACAATTAATAAATGGGACCTCCTGAAACTGAGAAGCTTCTATAAGGCAAAAGACACAGTAAATAATACAAAAGGACAGCCTACAGAATGGGAAAAGATCTTCACCAACCCCATATCTGACAGATGGCTGATCTCCAAAGTATATAAAGAACTCAAGAAACTAGACATCAAAATACTGAACAATCCAATTTTAAAATGGGCTAAAGAGCTAAACAGAGAATTCTCAAAAGAAGAATCTCAAATGGCTGAAAGACTTTTAAAGAAATGCTCAACATCCTTAGTCATCAGAGAAATGCAAATCAAAATGACTCTGAGATACCACCTGACAGTCTATGTTGGAGAGGATGCGAAGCAAACTGGGAGTACAAACTTGTACAACCACTGTGGAAATCAGTATGGTGGTTTCTCAGAAAATTGGGAATCGAACTACCTCAAGACCCAGCCATACCACTCTTGGGCATATACCCAAGGAATGTTCAATCATACCACAAAGATACATGCTAAACTATGTTCATAGCAGAACTATTTGTAATAGCCAGAACCTGGAAACAACCTAGATGCCCCTCAACTGAAGAATGGATTAAGAAAATGTGGTACAGATACACAATGGAGTACTACTCAGCAGAGAAAAACAATGACAGCATGAAATTTGCAGGCAAATGGATGAAACTAGAAAGTATCATCCTGAGTGAGGTAACCCAAACCCAGAAGGACAAAGATGGTATGTACTCACTCATAAGTGGATACTAGATATAAAGCAAAGAACAATCAGACTGCAACCCACAGAACCAGGGAGGCTACATAACAGGGGGGACCCTAGGATGACTGTGGCTTATAATAAGTTTTGGTTTTACTCAATCACTGGACAAGCCTCAATGAAACATTTCACTATTAGGATAAGAATTTGTACTGTATCAAGCTGATACTAGAAAAATAAATAAATAAAAATAAAAAAAGGGCCTTCATTGTACAATTATATCATATTTTCTTTGTCCATTCTTCTGTTGAGGGACATATAGGTTGTTTCTAGTTTTTGGCTATTATGAATAAAGCAGCAATGAACATGGCTGAGCAAGTGTCTCTGAGTAGGATGCAGAACCTTTAGGGTACATTACTGTAGCTGAAGTTTTCTCTGGTCCTGCCCAGCCTCACAGACCATGCAGCCACTTATAAAACAGTCACTCAGAAGCTTATATGAATTATTATTATTATTATTATTATTATTATTATTATTATTATTGTTTTTTGGTTTTTCGAGACAGGGTTTCTCTGTGTAGTTTTGGTGCCTGTCCTGGATCTTGCTCTGCAGACCAGGCTGGCCTCGAACTCACAGAGATCCACCTGGTTCTGCCTCCTGAGTGTTGGGATTAAAGGCATGCACCACTACCACCTGGTGCTTATATGAATTATAACTACATGCATGGCTTAAGCTTATTACTCACTAGCTCTTACATTTAAATTTACTCATAATTCTTGTTTATGTTTAGCCATGTGGCTTGGTACCTTTTCTCAGTTCTGTCTACACATCTTGCTTCCTTCGTGTCTGGCTGGTGACTCCTGACTCAGCCTTCCTCTTCCCAGAATTCTACTTGTCTGCTTATCCCACCTATAATTCCTCCCTGGCTACTGGCCAATCAGCATTTTAATTATCAACCAATCAGAGCAACATATTCATAGCATACAGAAAAATATCACCCATCATTTCCTCTTTTCTTTCTATTTAAAAGGAAGGTTTTAACTTCAACATAGTAAAATCGCATGCAACAAAACAGTTATCAAGCAAGAATTATAGTTATAATATCTAGTCTATTTATATTTTACAAAATTAAAGAAAATATTCTACCTATCCTATATTTGTTAAGTCTAAAGTTGTTTGTTGTTGTTGTTTTGTTTCTCTGTGTAGCTTTATGCCTTTCCTGGAACTCACTCTGTAGCCCAGGCTGGCCTCGAACTCACAGAACTCACCTGGCTCTGCCTCCCAAGTGCTGGGATTAAAGGCGTGTGCCACCACCGCCCAGCGTTAAGTCTAAAGTTTTATATCTAATTTATCTTTTATCATAACCAAGGAAAATTATAACTATCTAGTCTTCAACTACATCAAAGACCCCAGAAGGATATAATATTACCTAAGTAAACAGGAAGTGCATTGTAAGCAACTTTCAAAAATCTAGAATGACAGAGACAGCTGGCTTCCTGGACAGTCACCCAGAGTTCTTCTGCAATGTTGGGACATCCACCTTCAGCCCATAGGTCTAGAGTCTCTCAGTCACTTCTCTCTGTGTCCTGTAGAATGTCTGACTGTTTCTTCTGTGAAGCAGGAGCCTGAAGGACCATTTTGCCTTGCAAAGTTCAGTGGTCACCTTCCTATGGGACCTGCATGTCCAGTTGATGCAACATTTTGTCAAGCAGTCCAGGCAAGAACATTTTCTTGTCCAGATGGCTATTTTTGCCAAGAAGAAGATAAATTCCATATGGAGTGTCTTCAACGTTCATCTTTCTTTTTTGAAGTAAATCAGTGCTGTCAGGAGCAAACATGTCTCACTGTCCAGAAAGTCTAAGTTTTTAAAACATTTTAAATGCAATATTCTGTAGGTCTTTGAAGTGTTTGAAGATTATGTGGGGCGTTTTCCCACCAACCCCACAGCTTCCCAGAGTTTTCTTGAGTGTGAACAGCAGGAAATATTAGATAGAAGGATTTATTGCGGAGAATCTTGAGGAGATAGACAGATAGAAAATAAAGGATAGCCTCGAGAGGGCCTGGAACCTTTTCCAACAGCCCCTGACTGTCTCTGCCCCAGGGTTTTTATAGAGACGCCAAGGGGTGGAGCAAATGACCTCCTCCCCCAGCACAGCCAAGTGCAGACCAACTCAGACACCTGCACTCAGGCCCGTGGTCCTAATCATCCTCTATGCAGACCTGCTGGGTAAAGCCATGAGGAACCCGAGAATGGGCTCCCACAAGATTACCTACCTAACTGAAATATATTTATGCATATCTAGAAAACTTAACTAACATGACTACAAGTGTGATTATCATAGATGACTAATATTAGTCTATTTCTTAATTATCCATTACAATTTCAAATAGACTGCACAAACATAATACCTTAAATGAGAGTATATATATGCACATATATACATATATATATATTAACAAAATCAACTGTAAATTTGTATCAATAAACTAAAATCCATAGTAATATAAAACATTTCAAACAAGTTGCTCTTTAGAAGTAGGTTCAATAATCTACCCTTTTATCCTATCATATCTATACTATTCCCTCTCCCCTTTTTTAAAAGAAAGTGATTGTATTTATAATCAACCCTTTTTACATAAAAATAAACATTTCTACACAATATTTTGGGAATTTGGGCATAGCTTCTCATACTACTTCCTGCTGGATGAGGGCACTGGCAATCTTGTGTGGATCCTGAGAAAATTAAGTATTATGGTCAAGTCCTGACTGGAGTAGTCTGTGTGGCTGCATTGTCTGAACCAGTTGCCTTGAAGCTGTTTTTGGATGTTGGATCATCTGGGCCATGGTGTCATCAGCGACCTTTCAGGGGTTCTTGGCAGGTCAAATCTGATCCATCTTAACCTGGAACAAATCCATAGCCTCTTGCTTTCCATGGAAACTAAAGCAGAGCCTCCTTTCCAAAGCAACATATCCTTAGATCCAAATTTTGAAGTCAAGATAGCTTTACATATTGGTTTAACTGAGCAGCCTTTACAATCAAATGCCTTTCTGCAGTTAGAAATCTCAAAGACAACACAATCCAGACTCTCTGTGTAATATTCACCTTTACGTGGCTTATTTTTTATATTACCTTTACTGTCTCTTTAAAGAGTTTATTTTTTAAAACTATCTATTTATTTATATAACTGCATATATTCCTTTTTCTCTCTCTTCCAAGCCTACATACATTTTTACACACATTGTAAACTATTCCATCTGAATGTGTCTTATTGTAAACCTATTGCTTTAAACTGCAGTATTACTAGGACTGAAATGGCAGCTGTGGCTACTGGCTCTGCCCATCTCAGCTTCCCAACATGGCAATGGTACATTTAATCCCAGCTCTGGGAACCAGGCTGTCCCCTGACTCTGGGAGGCAGTGGGTCTATGCTTCCATCCAGCAGCATGTAGCCTTTTTCTTTTTCTTTTACTTACTTTCTTTATTTATTTATTTTGTACTAGCAAAAGCTATATCTACCACACAGCATAGTGCACAGCTTAGAGACACCTCTGTGTAACATGATGTAGATCAAGCCCACACATCCTGAACCTGCCACAGAGTAGCTCAAGCCCACATGCTGCAGCTGGCCTGAGAGAGACAACTAGGAAGCTGCTCTTGGCTCCATTTGAGAACTCTTTTTTAAAGCTTTCTCAGGTTTTATGTAGAAACTCTTGCCCCACGTCTTGGCGCCATTTGTAGTTGAAGGTTTTCCTGTGCCCACCCGGCTACCTCGTCCTTGCATTCCTGCAGCTGCTCAGACCCAACGAACACACAGAGGCTTATATTAATTATAAACTGTATGGCCTGTTGGCTAAGGCTTCCCACTAGCTAGATCTTACATCTTAAATTAACCCATTTTTTTAAAGATTTATTTACCTATTATTTATTTATTTATTATGTATACAATATTCTGCCTGCATGTGTCCCTGCAGGCCAGAAGAGGCCACCAGATCTCATTACAAATGGTTGTGAGCCACCATGTGGTTGCCGGGAATTGAACTCAGGACCTCTGGAAGAGCAGTCGGTGCTCTTAACCACTGAGCCATCTTTCCAGCCCCTAACCCATAATTCTTATTTATGTTTAGCCACATGGCTTGGTACCTTTTCTTAGTTCTTGAGGAGGAAGGAGAAAGGCCGAACAGAGGATGCTGCCAGCTGCCATCCTGAGAATTAAGATGTAAAGATACTGGTAAGCCACAAGCCATGTGGCAAAGTATGATATTGGTGTAATTACTAAGGCCACTCCACGTAGTTAAAAGGAAGATTTATTTAGTGGGTAACTTACAAATGAAGGGATAGGTAGGTGGTGGGTTCTGGAAAAGACGCAGCGCAGTCCGGCGGTGTTCTCTGGAGAACCCTCCTCAGTCTACCTCTCGCGTCCAGGTCTCAGAACCAAGAGAGCAAGCTGGCCCATCCAGATCTCGGGTCTCCAGGCACCTCCCTGGGCCCCGTCTTGTAGGCATGACAGTTGCCGAAGTCTCAGTGGGGGTTGGAACCTCCAGATCAAAGCTGGAATGGCTACCCACTACAGTATAGATTTAAAATAAGTAAGATGTCTCATTTACAGTAGTCCATACTAATTCAGGTTGTATTTGGAATAATGGTATTTACATATAACAGAAAGTTAGCATATTACACAAAAGTCTTTGAGGTGTGAGGATAATATACAAATAGATTTTTTCCCCTTTCCTTATCATTTTGATTTGTTTTGTTTGTTTGAGACAGGGATTGTCTATCCTGAGATTTTGTAATGTTGACCAGGCTAGATTTCAACTCAAAGAGAGCTGCCTGCCTCTACCTATGGAGTACTGGGATTAAAAGCATGTGACTCCACATTCAATCAGATATTCTTTTTTTTTTTTTTTTTCAAAAACTTAAAATGCAAGACGTGGTTACAAAATCTCTCTTTTTCAAGGTGCTGTTAACTTAACCCAGAATAGAGTCACCTGGGAAGGGGAACTTCAGTTGAGAAGGGTCTTCCATCAGATTGGTCCCATGAACACATCTGTAGGTAACTTTCTTGATTGATGTGGGAGATTCCAGCCCACCCTACCTGGTATCATTCCTCAGCAAGTGGATTTGAGTAAGCTATGAAAAACAAGCTAGTAAATAGCATTCCTCTGTGGGTTTTGTTTCAGTTCTTCAGCTTCCTGTTCTGAGATCCTACCATGGCTTTTCTGGATGATAGATTGTAATTAGTAAGCTGAGATGAACCCTTTCCACCTGCATTTGGTCATAGTATTTATCACAGAAATAGAAAGGCAAACTAAGACACTTAACTTTTGAAGATGTTCTTCAGGAAGGGGTAAATGATTCTGGAAAGACAAAAAGGAAGATGAGAAATAGTTGAGCTCAATGGAAAAGTGTGGTTCACTGTGAGAAATTTGGCCAACTAAAGAGCAGCAATAGTTATGTACTAATAGTAACAATAATGGTGGATGAGAGCAGTAGGGTTTAGCATTTTATATCACATAAATATACTATTATATGTTCCAGATTATCTTTTTGAAATTAACTTTTCATATTTTTGACAGTTTCACTATAATCTCTCCCCACTACCTTATTCCCTTCCCCACAACTAATTAATACCCTCCTTTTATGTTTGCTTGTTTATTTTTAATATAAGCATTCAATTGGCTGTATGGTCAGGGATTTGGGAAGAGCATGATTAGAAAACTGATAAGAAAGACATCTGGGCCGGGCAGTGGTGTGGTGGCGCACGCCTTTAATCCCAGCACTCGGGAGGCAGAGGCAGGCAGATCTTTGTGAGTTTGAGGCCAGCCTGGTCTCCAAAGTGAGTTCCAGGAAAGGCGCAAAGCTACACAGAGAAACCCTGTCTCGAAAAAACAAAAAAACAAAACAAAACAAAACAAACAAACAAAAAAAGACATCTGGGAAAGAATTATATGGATAGATCTCTCTAAATGGGTGAGAGATGTAAAGATACTTGTATCCCATGTAAATGCTCATCAAAATGTGACTTAAGCAGAATGGGAGTTCAATAATCAAATAGAGAGGGTGTCCCATTCTATGGACAGTCATTTTCTTTACCCAGCCATTCCTGTCATTGTCCAATGGGCCCATGAACAAAGTGGCCATGGTTTCAGATAGAGAAGTTATGCATGGACTTGATAACATGGACTTCCACTCATCAAGGTTGACCTGGATACAACTGCTCCTGAGTGCCAGATTTGCCAACAAAATGACCAAAACTGAGCTCCTGCTGTGACGTTATTCCCCAGAGTGACCAACCAGTTACCTGGTGGCAACTTGATTATATTGAATCATTCATTCAAGGAAAGGATAACACTTTAAAAAAAAACTAGAGTAGATACTTATTTTTGTTATAGATTTGCCTTTCCAGCACATAATGCCTCTACCCAAACTACCATCTATGGTTTTACAGTGTGCCTTACCCATCATGATGGTATTCCACACTGTATTGTTTCTTACCAAGGAATTTACTTCGCAGATAGAGAAGTGTGACAATGGGCCTATGATCATGGAATCCCCAATTCTTACCATGTTTCCCACCATCCTGAAGCAGCTGGCCTGATAGAACAATTAAATAGCCCTTTGAAGACACCAAATTACAGCACCAATTAAGGGACTACATCTTGGAGGGTTGGAGCCGGTTGCTCCAGAAGGCAATATATGCTTTGAATCAGCATCAAACATATGATACAGTTTCTCCCATATTCAGGATTCATAGGTCCCAGAATCAAGAGGTAGAAAAGTGAATGTTTCTATTCACTATCAGGCCTAATAACCCACGAGGAAATTTTTGCTTCCTATTCCAATGATCTTAGGTTGTACTGGCCTGAAAGTTTTGATTCCAGTGGGGAGAGTGTTTCGGCCAGGAGACATAAGAAAAATTCAGTTGACCTGTGTCTTAGGGTTACTGTTGCTATGATGAAATACTGTGGTCAAAGCAATTTGGTGGGGAAAGGGCTTATTGGGCTTAGCTTCCATATCATTGTTCACCACCAAAGGAATTCAGGACAAGAACTCAAACAAAGCAGGAACCTCCTAGAGGCAGGAGCTGATGCAGAGGCAATGGGGGGCTTTTGCTTACTAACTTGCTTCCTCTAGCTTGCTCAGCCTGCTTTCTTTCTTTCTTTTTTCCTTTATTTTATTTTACATACCAACCACAGTTTCCCCTCCATCCTTTCCTCCTGTTCCCTTCTCCCACCTCTCTTCTATTTCCCCATCCACTCTTCCTCCCTCTCCATTCAGATGGGGTGATCAGCCTGCTTTCTTATAGAACCCAGGACCAGCATAGCAGTGATGACACAACCCAGAATAGACTGGGCCTTTCCCAGTCAAGCACTAATTAAGAAAATCCTCTACAGGCTTGCCTAGGTTCCCTCCTCTAAGATGACTATAGTTTGTGTCAAGTTGATAAAAAAAAACTATCCAGCACAAACTGGAAGCTCAGACTTGCCTACTTTGATCTTCTGATGCCCTTAAGCCAAAGGATAAAAATGGAATAACAGTGTTAGTAGGGGTGATTGATTACCAAGGGGAAATTAGGTTGCTTTTCCACAAAGAGTCAAAAAAGATTAAATCTGGAGTGTAGGAGACCCTTTAAGGCATCTCTTGGTGTTACCATGTACTGTGATTAAATTCAATAGGAAACTACTACAACCCAATACAGGTAGGGTGACAAAGCACATAGAACTTTTAGGAATGAAGGTATGGGTCACTCCTTCAAGAAAAGATCTGCTGAGAGTGGAGGCAATACAGAATGGGTAGTAGAGGAAGGAAGTTATAAATACTAGATGGCCATAGTTGCAGAAACAAGGACTACAAAAGACATGAGTGTTTCTGTTGTATTTTGTTAAAAATGTGTTGGTGCACACAATCTTCTTCTCTTTCCTTAATTTCTTGAACATGTAATGTAACATCAATTGAGATGATGTCAGTTGTTATCATATTTAAGTTATGAGATTTGAAAGGAATGTCCCTGAAGGGACAGTGCCACCTATTCTAAAATATATAATGTGTTTATAATGTGTTTGCTGTTGTACATGGGTTAGTTATTTCATGTTAGGTGTAATTATATATATATATATAAAGGTGTATATATATATATATATATATATATATAAAGGTGTATATATATATATATATAATGAGTTTGTACTTGGAGTGATCATATCATGTTAGGTGTAATTAATTATGACCTAGTTATTGTTTTCAATTTAAAAATTAATCATTACATAAGGAAATACGATTGTGTGTCAAGTTGACAAGGTTTAGACCTGTGATGGCTATTCTTGGATGTCAACTTGACCACGTCTGGAAATAATTAAAACCCAAGCTGCTGGGTTACACCTGTGATGGATTTTTCCTGATTGTATCCTTTTATATGTGAAGACCCACCCTAAATCTGGGTGATTTGAGGTGGGAAGACCCAACTTAATCTGGTCATACCATCTAGTGGCAGCCTATATAATGGACATGGGAGAAGGAAGCTCTTGCTCTTTGCCTGTTTGGCCTTGTTCTTGATGGCAAGTTCATTCCTTCACAGACTTTAGAGTCTACTTCATTGGGATTCCCAGGGTATATTGAAGGCCAGTGGAGACATCCAGCCTCATGTACTAAACAACTACTGCATCAAACATGGCTGTTCAGGTATCTGTGTAATTGCATCCTTTTTTTTTTTAAATTTATTTTTATTTTATGTATGTTGGTGTTTTGCCATGGATATCGGGTCCCCTGGAACTGGAGTTACAGACAGTTATGAGCTGCCATGT